>JAVYIG010000315.1:0-105000 GCA_035222895.1 Strongylocentrotus droebachiensis | reverse complement strand
CGTTAGAATTCCATTTACTGTTTCATCATTGTGAACTAGTGGGTGTACATGTATCTCGAACTTGAGATATTAAGGCCTGGTTGCTCATTTTGGAGAGCTGAAAACTAAACGTCCTTGAAAACTCAGCAATTTGAAAGAAGATAAAATGAGGAAATAAGAACTTTTGATCTTGAGAAAGTTTCCCTATAAATGAGGAAATTTGATTCATCACCACGAGATAATTATGAAAATAAGTATTTTTATGTCATAAACTAAAAAAAGAATAGCATCAATCTTTTTTCTCGAGAGAAAATAGACCGGAATTGATGTAACATCCACCTTTCGTGAAAAATTACTAATCATCTATAACCGATATAATATCAGACACGTTATGAAAGTATTGAAATATAACAAATTATATCTTAACAATAACTTATAACATAACAGCGGTGTTTCTTGTGATAATGCTAATTATGATTACACAATTTTCGTCTTTATGAACATGATGATCTAAGCTGGCGAAGCTACATGCATGCTATTGTGCACCATTAAATGCTGTTGAAAATGAGAGACAATGTGAGGGGAGGGGGGAGATCGAGAAATTGAGAAATCGAGAGAGAGAGAGAGAGAGAGAGAGAGAGAGGGAGAGCGAGAAATGGAAAGAAGAGGGGATGATGGACCCTTTTCTCCAGTATTTCACCCATTCCGTATGACCCCCCTTCTATGCCCCATCAAGGAATACAGGCCTACCCGTGCTACGCCAATGCATGGTGGAGTTAAAAGTTTGTAGTCATTATTACCAGGGCTTGTATTTTAGAGGAGGATGGAGAGAGAGGAAGGGAGGGCATGAGAGCAGAAGGGGAGGGAGGGAAGAGAGTGGGGAGAGGGAGAGAGGGTGGGGCAAAGAGAGAGAGAGAGAGAGAGAGAGAGAGATTGTGAAGCATAATATAAAAAACTAAAATATCTCATTTCACATCCATTATGGAACATCTTACAAGGAATGACTGCTTCAAATTTTTAAAAAACTTATGAGAGTCCTTCAACAATTTCCGAGTGTCTCGCTTATTCATTTCAATAGCGTTTGTGACGAAATTGCACTCCACGGACAATGGAACGTATTGGCAAATAAATAACGCCTAAGATGACCACTTAAAGTTTTCAGTTTTAGATGTTTTCATGAAAATAGTTGATAATTTTAATAATTTCCTCAATCCTCTTACCTGTCGCACCTGCCTTAAAGGTAATACAAAGTTTTGTTATGCGGTCATAAATTTGGTTCAAATGAACATATTGGAAGCATATGCAATTTTACAATATTCAGTGTTCGTTGTCGCAGTTGAAATCGAGTCTAAAGTGATGAAATTGTAAATAATAAACTCTTTATGTTGTTTAGATTTTCATGATCGCAGCTACCATGAAATGGCATCAGGCGCTATTTGAAATATTTCAAATTTTACCGGGAGCACTGAACTGTAAATCTTTGATAATTCAATTTCTCGAAAGCAGAAGTGTTTCAGAGGCTAAATTTTCTGGTGCTTATATAAAATCCACAGGGGCATCCAAATATATCAAAATTGTAAAGAATTTGTATCCATCCAATTTTTTAATTTCCCAAACTTTGCATTACCTTTAATGATAAAGAATGAATTACATACGGAGCCTTGATAACATGTGACAAAATGATGTTGGACCTTAAAATACAGATTAACTTTTTGATTTTGATAAGTGGTTGCGGTTGAATTCTATACAAAAATATTAATATCGTCATGATTTAAAACTTATTATTCTAACTGAACTTTGTTTCTTTGCTAACCCTTGATCTTAATTTTATGTTTGGCATTCGTACCTCCTAAACAGTGTGAACTTGCCATAGTAAAAAAAAAATGCGCGTTTTTGACAAATTATAACCTGGTAAAGGGGTGATCTTTCTGTCCCTGTATCGGGTAGGCCTAATTTGGGGCCATGACATCTGTTGATTTGAGTAAAGGCCCGGTCACACAGCCCTCCACGGGCGTATCGCGGCCGAATCACGGCCAAAAATTTCTGCCCGTGAAGCAGACGCTGCATTAATGTTGGACGCTTTGAGGTCGCGATAAAGACGCGATACAGCCGTACTTTTAATACCCGTCGTTACACGCGGTAAGAAATTCACACGCGGTTGGCCGCGCGAAAAAGTTTTGGGCTGCCCAAAAATTTAGACCGCGGGTAATCGCGGGCGGTACACGTGGTACACGTGGTACACACGCGGTAAAGACGCGGTACAGACGCGGAACGAACGTGCTAGGACGTGCTACGGCCGCGGTTAAGACGTGGTTACACGCGGAATTGGAGGCGAAATTTTAGCGGGTAATCGCGGATGGAGCACGGTCATAGCACGTTTGTTCCGCGTCTGTACCTCGTTGTTATCACGTGCATTAGCGTGTGTACCGCGTGTAAGCGTGGTAGGCCGCGGTACCGCCGCGCTTCACCCGCGATAAGGACGCGGAACAGTCGCCGGCGTCTGTTCCGCGGGCATACCACGGGTAAACCGCGGGTAAGCCAATTTTCCACATTTTCCACCACGGGCAACCGCGGGCAAAAAAAAAATCGCGAAATTTTACCCGCGATACAGACGCGAAAGGCTGTGTGACCGGGCCTTTACATATACCGTGTTTACACAGTGATCCGCCTCGCGGCTTCAACCCTCGAAGTGGATCACTGTGTAAACACGGTATGTGATCGTTCAAGTAGAGTATAAAATGTAAATGATCTAGCTCTAAATATCATAGGAACGAAATGACGCGGCAAAGTTAATAAGCGCAAAACCTTTGTTGCGCGCAGCTGCAATACTAACCGCGGCAGCTTTTTCTGCGGCGGTTTACAGCGCCATTTCTGAACAAGCCTTTAGTTGTTTTATTAAAAAATTCAGGTGCGCTCTATTTTTAATACTTTATTTTTGTCAGTATTTGTTTTAACATAACGTTGTTTTAGCACTGTACACATGTTTTTTTTCTTTCTTTTTCTTTTTTTGTTACTGCATTGTACTGATTTTAGCCGTCTCTTTACTATTCTTTAAAATATATGACACTTAAACAAATCACATATAACTTTTTAAGCTCATCTCACAATTGGCGTTTCATTTCCCAACACTCATATGAATTAAGAAGGCATACTTGCAAAAGGATATACACTTTAAAATACTTCCACATGAGATTAAAAAAAGGATATGTATTTACTTTATCACTGCCAACAATGTCTGCATTGATATGTAGTATATTTGTCATGAGTCAAGGAAAGTATATATATATATGTTTTCTTTTTGTTGGGGTAGTTTATATGATAGCTATAAGTTTAGATTGTTTATCAAATGTGAAAACAAACCTTACCCTTCAGGTTGGACCGAAACCTCTCATGTTCGAGTATCACAATATCATTGAATGAATATGTGACATTTTCTTGACGATAAATTGTTGATTAATCGTACAGCTTAATTTCCTATCCATAGTAATCATGGGTACCCGGTAGGATGCGACCGTCATTGTTGGTCAAACAGTTTTTGAGCGTCATGTAACGCCTGGCTGGAATGCTCCCCAGGGAGTGGAGATTGTGCACACATTGTGTGCGGGCAGGCACTGAATCCAATGACCGGGGTAATAGTATATTTGTAAAGCGCTTAGAGACATTTGTATTAAGCGCTATATACAAATTAAATATTATTATTATTATTTCCTATTTTTAATTTATGTAATTCAATATGTGACTTTTTTCTCTCTTATATAAAAAAGCGGGGAGAGAGATAGATATATATAAATAGATAGAGACAGAGGGAGATACAGAGAGAGAGAGAGAAAGAGAGAGAGTGAGAAGGGGAGGGGGAAGGAAGCAAGAACTTGGATCTATATTTTGAACACTGCTTAGACTCTCAATTTTAATATGGATATTGATCTTTTATGCATGAGAAGGAACGCATGACAAAACAAAACAGCAATACTAGTTCTTATCTGCGTTTCACCATGTTTACTATCTGTTTCTATATAATACTAAAGTTGTTGCACATGAATTATACTAGTTCTTCTCGTTCTCCTTTTCCAATATACGTTTTTTTTCCTTTAAGAATAAACTTTAATCGACATCAAATCAAACTCAAGCATATTTACCAAAAGCCTAGCCTAAGTAGCTCTATTTTTTTCTTTATATCTCCATAACAATATAACGTTGGTACCATCTAATGTATGTTACCAGTATCATAAGCTCAAAAACTCAAGAGTCTTGGTTCATATTACGACATAGAGAATGCTATATATGCTTATGATTATCTATTGTTACAATTGCACAACAAATTCATTCAAGGTTAGAGAGTAGCAATAGTGTGCTTATCCTATCACTTTCGAATTTATGCGAATAGAAAACGAAACACCATCCTTACTATTCTCTCGATTCTCCGGACGCTTCTCACTGTCACCAAGACAAAGATCCTTAAGGTACTAATACTAATCATGATAATAGTAATAATAATAATAATAATAATAATATTAAGAATAATGATAGGCCCAGTTCTATGGAGCACCCTTTCTCAATTACTCACATCTAAAAAATGTCCAGAATTTTTCAAACGTCAACTAAAAAGCATACTTATTTCAGGCAGCGTACAATGAGAGTAAGCCCATTCTAAATCAAAATCTAAATTTCATTCAACCCATGTATAGTTTTGTAGTTAGTTCTCTTGAATATAAGGTATTGGTAATAACATTAAGTATTATGTAACATCTCAATGTACATTATTTTTCAGAGATGCGTAGTCTTTTGGTAGTTAGATATTATCAATTCGTTTACTAAGTATTCAGATATGTACAGTTAACAACTAAATTAATCATACCCCTTGTAAATGTTATGTTTATGTGTTTTCGTAACTTAAGAATGAAAGGTGGACCGGTTGAATCTAGGGCTTTTGTCGAATACTTCAAGATGTAAGCTTTGATATGTCCCGTTCAGGAGGAATGTTCTTTGTAGGAAGTCCAAATTATTTTTTCACATACTTAAGCATTTACAAATCTTGGTGTTGGTATGAATAATTTGCTTGTGAACTGTATTTATAATTCGCTAACTGCATTACACGTGTAGTTGGAATTATTTTATCTTGTTTGTCTGCTCTCTGTATAATTGTATTTTAATGTTGTTTAGCGCTTTGAGAATTCACTCTGAGTTGAATTGTGATATACAAATATAATATTATATTACAAATAATGATGAAAATAATGGTAAATTGCAGTTACTTCTTTTAAAAAGAAAGATCAAAGAGAAAGAATTTTAGACTGAAAGATTGGTTTGGTCAATTTCCATGTTATGATTTTAGTATGCCGTTTAATACTGGTATATTAATTTTATCTCTGACCCAAGTTTTTTCAACGCCATTTTATGACTCATAAACTCATAAACATAAACATAAACTATAATGCTAGGGACATTGATTGTTGTATTGATTGTTGTAGTTTACGAAGAAAACGATTGGATAATGTTAGTTTCCTCCCTTTTTATGACATTTGTATTCATATAGATATTGAAAGACTCGGACACTTACCTTATGTAAATCTGAAATAGGCGTAGACCTCATCATAATTGTCAATAATTAATCCCTTTTTAAAATGGGATAGGTCCCTTTTGTTTAATGATGTACGGCTATATAAGTATAATGGATTGGATTCGTTGAAGTGAACCTTTGTACTACAAACAATGGAAAATGTTAAGCCAGGCGCATACTACAAAAGTCATGATCCAACTGCGATATTATTCTTGAAGAAATGACAATTGTATTGGTTATTGAAATCTAAACAAAGAATGATTTGTTGATGATTGTAAATAATGATAAGATTACTAACGACCAGCAGTTTCGTGACGTTAAGCTTCCTGGTGAATACAATACAAAATCGGCTTCTAATCGTAAACAATCGTACTACTTGTCTGACGCGACTGCGGCTCTGAGCCGATTTACGGTTTCCTCCTTCAAAGAAGCTTGAAATCTCGTAAAATTGAGATTGTATTAATCACATGACCACTGAGATCCTCGTCATTCATAATTTACATGTTTAAATGTTCATGTAAAATGCTGATGTGTTGTAAATTCTTTCAAAATCAAATCGCAGTCCTCACGTGTATTAGCGCCGTGTAGGCCACAAGATCGCCATGACTTTCAAATCTCATCGTGCCACAGTCTGGGTCATACCGTAATTGGGAAAAGAGGAACGAAACGGACAGAAGAATATTAAATGTTTATTCATTATTATACTGTTATGACTATCATTTGCTGGTCTATATTTCCAAGGTTCTAGATTATATTACACCTGGATCCCTTAACAATTGTTATTGTTTTTCAAATCGTTGTTTCCGAGTTCTAACCAAAGAGTTCACATTGCGGATATCCCGTTTTGCAACACCACCCTGTGCTTCTCGACTTCATCAGGTAGCTGTTAAACTCCGGCCCGCTGGAGTAGATCGAACAGTTACATGTATAAGGAGATTGGCATTAAAAACCCATCTATTAAGGGTACATTGATTTCTGTATTTTCTTTTTTTGCCCCCCCCCCCCCTGAGGGCCAGAAAGGCGTTGATTCACATAGTTTAACTGAGAACATTAAACGCCCTAGCTTCTGGCTCTGACGAAATGTCACATTCTCATCCTAATGCTAAGAATACACCAAGCCGGGTCATTAACGAAGACGCAGCCGATAGGATCGGCAGATTGAGCGCTAATTGCGAGGAGAGAGTTCAAATTATTGCTCTTCTCGATTAGATTATACCTGCATGGCGGGGAATGCACTGATCTGCCGTGCCCGGAACACATCCATTGACAGTTTGACGAGTCTCGTTTGGTCATGATCGCTGATGGAGTTCACATAAAGACAGTTTAGTTTAGTTTAAAGAGAATTTTGGCCCTTTTGGTGAGATTTAATCGCTAGTTTGGAAGTAGACCAGGTAGATCAACAACTCACTGTCTTGTAGATATTGTAAATTTTCTAACGAAGCAGGCCGACAAATTAGGTACCACATCCACTCTAGTCACAACTGACTTTTCTAAGGCTTTTGATAAAGTTGATCATACAGTAGTTATCTCTAAGCTTATCCATCTTGTGTCTTGTCCCTCACTTGTACCTTGGATTTCTAACTTTCTGACTGGTCGCACCCAGTGTGTTCGCTACCAAGGTGTCATGTCTACCTGGGCTCCAGTGAACGCGGGCGTCCCACAGGGGACACGCTTAGGCCCGATCTTGTTCCTAGTCCTAATCAACGACGCATTGGCATCCTCAAAGTTGGAGCATTGGAAATACGTTGATGACATGACAATAGCGGAAGCGAGACCACGGGGTGCGGCTGCAGAAATCCACAATACCCTATCTGAACTCAACACATGGTGCAATAACAACGCCATGCAGCTTAATGCCAGTAAATGTCATGTAATGAGAGTAAACTTCGGAAAAACCCAACTCCCTCCAATTAATGTTAGTCTTGGGGACCAGACCCTTGATGAGGTGCAAACAATCAAAGCCCTGGGGGTACTACTACAAACAGATCTGAAATGGAACAGCCATGTCGATAACATGGTGCGTAACGCAAATAGGCGCATGTATATGCTAAGAACCCTGAAACCATTCCAATTACCATGGAAAGACTTACTATGTGTATACACAGGCTATGTCAGGCCCCTTGTTGAATATGCTGCTCCTGTGTGGCATCCTGGCTTAACAAACCAACAAAATGCCCAGATTGAAAGGATCCAGAAACGTGCACTCAAAATTGTACTGGGATCATTGTACGTGACCTACGAAAATGCACTACAAATGACCAATCTCCAAACCCTAGACAATAGAAGGCGAGAACTTTGCAAAAGATTTGCTAAATCACTAATAAATTCACCTCAGTTCAGGGACTGGTTGCCACGCCCACGCCAGAATAGATATTCTCAATCTCTGAGGAGGGTTGCTCCTTATCCTGCAATCAGATGCAGAACTGATAGATACAAAAGAAGCCCAATTCCATTCTTGGTCGACCTATTGAATGATATGTAACTATAATCATCAGACATAGCTACACTTTTCGCTTTTCACCCCTTATTATATTTGAATTTATTCCAGTTTGTTACATGATATTAACTTTAATGAATTATATCCAGTTAATTGACAAATCATTGCTGTATCAATCGTAACTGCTAAACTTATTTTCCTCTTCCATTCTCTCCCCCGTTTCTAGCACTCTTTCTCCCCTCTCTCTCTCTCTCTCTGTCTGTCCCTCTCTCCCCTCTCTCTTTGTCTCTCTCCTATTCTCTCTCTTTCTTCTCTCCTTTTCATTCCCCCTTCTCTCCTATTGTATCCGTCACCCTGTATGTTTCTCTATTGTAACGATTTGGAATAGCTGGCCCCGTTCACAAACCGATCAGCACAGGATACGCTTTGAACCTATTAACATTAAAGTATATCTATGTTTTGCCTTTGTAAATCTTAACTTATTTTTTGTCAAATGTAAATTTCCAATATATCACTGTATTTTACTGAGCTTTTTAATCTGTTAAAATCACGCAATTATTCACTTTTAAAATCTATTGCAACTATTGTTACAAACAAACACGACCCGTTTAAAATCAATGCATATCGGAGTGGAAATATTATTGCATGTTCACATTTATATATAACTTTATATTTTATATTTTTACTATGAACTTGAACGAATTTTGAATTTATATCTTGTAATGTCTGATTTCACATGTATTTATTGTAATGTAATTTTTTTATCAATTTGTAAAAAGTCACACAATTCAGCCTTCGGGCTGCGAGATGATTTTCAATAAAACAAACCATTTATTTATTTATTTAATTGAATTTCATTAGCTAAAAAAAGCTATTTACCCTCACTTTTGTTTCTTTGTACTAGGATTGTATTATTTCAACACCCTTTTTTCAGATAGGCCTACTGAAGTAATGATTAGAAATAGCTTGTTTTCGAAGTTCGAATGCTTTTATTTATTACAAAAAAAATACTTACTGAAAAATCAAATCTATAATTGTTAACATTATATACGTTAGCTTCTTAAGGTATTTACTTATTCCAATGTCAATGACGTAACTTAAGGATGCCGCATGTGTTACGTGACCCAAATTGAATTCGGGGGGGGGGGGGGGGGGCGAAGAGAAAGAAAGAAAATGACAGAGGAAAGATAGCATAAAAGGACGCGATAGGAGCGCCCTCCTACAGTCAGACGTCTTAAAAAATGGGCACCTAATCGCAAAGACGTTTGACAAAAATCAATCAATTTCGATAGCATTTTGTGTCACCTATTGAAATGTGCATGCGTATATATGTCAATGACATTATGGAATCCGGATTTCTACATGTATAAAGGTTATACATTAGCATATCTAAATTGATTTCTTAAAAGGCTTTGCCTTAAATTTTGGAAACAACAGAGAGAGAAAGGGGAAGGACGTGGAAGAGAGATATATGAATATATATATATATATATCTCTCTCTCTGTATAATATAGATAGATAGATAGATAGATAGAGAGATAGAGAGAGAGAGAGAGAGAGACAGGCAGACAGATAGCGAGACAGACACAGAGAGATAGAGAGAGAGAGAGAGAGAGAGAGAGAGAGAGAGAGAGGGAGGGAGACATATCAAATGACAGGGGGAAATCAGCGTGAAAATAAGACGATAGCCAGGACCACCCTCCCTCTATTAGCGGTCGTCCTACTACATGTAATTCGCATTTTATCTATATACGAACTTTGTAATTTTGTCCACTCACATGATGCCGCCCCTCCCCCTCAATGCCTGGACCCACGCTACGCCACCACCCCTTTATATAATAAAAGAAACGTTGATAATCTATTGTGCACTAGGCCTTAATAGGTTGATACACGACAGAGTTAACTACAATTACATGTATAAATGGTATATTAGTTAACTTTTATGCTATTGTTCAAAAGTCTAATGTTTCCGGGAGTAAAATGCCCGCTTAAGATTCAATACAATATTTTCCCTTTTATTGCTACAGTGAAAGTCTGTTTGGAATAAAATATGTAGAAATTGAAACTAAATTGGACAATAAACGATTATTAGGCTATTGAAACCGCCTTCACTGCTGTGCATATAATGCACAGCCTATAATCATCAAAACTGAATAGTTTTCTTCGTCATGAACAATGTTGAAAAGAAAGGGAAATTGATCTAGTTCGTTTTGAGTAATATCACGCTATTCTAACAAAGAAACGGGGGACATAAGAGAAATAAGAGACGCGTTATGTACAGTAAACAGCTAAATTATTCATACCCTTTGGAGATCTTTTAATTTTGTGAAAAATGATTTTCCCGATTCTTGTTTCTTGATAATGTGATATATTAAAGCTTACATCTAAAATTATTCAACAAAGGGTCTAATTCAACCAGTCATGATCTTTCATTCTCTAATTACGGAAAAAAAAGTTGTTACCTGTATCTCTGGGAAAATAGAAGGATAACTTGAGATTCTAATATAGAGACGGGATTTATCCCTAGAGGTAGCCCAAAATATGGACGTACGAGAAAAGATCTGAGTATCGAGATATGGTATGTGCAAGGGAAGGAAATTAGATAATATAAGGACAAATAATGAGGAAAATCAATTATCTAATCAAAAAATCATACTCATTTATTAATATGAAGGTTCCTAATTAATGGAGGCAAATTACCAACTTAGTCATGAGGCGTTTATATTATTCGATCATGATTCAACACTGTTTTTTAACGTTTCGATACATTTTCCTAAATTTCCAGTTTAAAAATAATTTCCCTAATGCCTCCACCAGTCCTCACATTGCATTGACGTTAACATTTATTTGTCACGTATGCATCTTCGTAAAATCCATCCATTAAAAAAGAAAAGGGATTATTTTATAAATTTGTTTCCTGATTAATATTTATTTTGTATATGCAATTCATTTGGACTCACCCTTTTCTCTTAATTTTATTTTAATAAAATCTGATTTTTTGTTTTCCTTCATGAAAATTCAAATAAAAATTAATCAAAAGTCAATTTTCCAAAAATACTGCTAAAGTTATATATCTATCCCTGAATTCACCATTTCAAAGCAAAGTACTATGGATTAACATTCATGTAGGTGGCAAGACATTTGTCTAATCTTGCAACTCTAGACTCAGGAGAGAATTGAGTATGCATATATACTACGAAAAATACATTGCTATATACCGCTCATGATGATCACGTAATATGAATCCTTCCCAGCTAGTGAAGATGGTGCACATGTCGTACATATGCACGAATCTGAACGTAGGATGCCTCAAATTCCCAAAGACATAAATCGATATCATTATCATTATTTTAAGATTAAAAAAAATATTTGTATACAACGCAAGAATTTATCAAACGCGCTACCGAACTGAGATAATAAACTGCTCAGTTCTCAAAAGCATAGTACATGGAAAATTGAAAAATTGAGATTGAAGAAAAGAGCAAAACTACTTTGATGAGAATGCATTTTGTTTGTGAAACTAGACCTAAGTTCATCAACAGGGCCTACTGGGTATTTAGAAATTTAGTTATGATGAAGGGGTCATACCTATTGTATAAACAAGTGCAAGTTTCATTTCCTCAAATAACTATATCAAATAATTATATGCATTTTAGAGAAAAGAAGAAATCAATTAAATGGCAATGTTAGCAGCGTAATTCAGAATTACATCAATCAACAGAATCTAGATTTAAAGGTGCATGTAATGATAATGGTAGAATTAAAATATGAACAAATATTAATGAGCGCGCAGGTTCAAATAGGAATGAATACATTAGAGGAGAAAACATATTTCAGTGATAGCGTACTTCAGAACTACATCAACCAACATAATCTAGAATAAAGATGTATGCAATGATAGAAATCAAATTTGACAATATTAATCAGATTGCAGATAATAAATGTAGACCTACAGTGTATAGTGTGTCCAGGTAACTAGCCTCGGAATACCACAACGGACAACTGCGATTAAATGGCACAGGACAACTATTCCTCATAGTCATTCCATATTTTAATGTCTGAATCAATGTCTGGACTCACGCAACTACCCTAGTACTATAAGCTTTTAATGATGGTCCCTGTCGTTCTTCCTATTTTGTGTTATGAATTATTTCATGAAACTTGTATTTTACCATCGAAATGCCTTGTCTACTTTTAATGTTGCATGTGTTTTTTTTAAACTGAAGAATAAATAAAGGCTTAACATTTCATGTAAAGTTCCCGGAAAAATATAAAGAGAGGAAAAAGTAGTAGACAATTCAAAAAGAAAACCAGCATTATGAAGGGGACAGGTGACAAGTGACGGAAATCGATGTCACCTAGATAATGGCAAAACCCCCCAAAAGGGGGTGGGAGAAACTACAAATTACAATCATCTTGATGACGATACTCACCCGAGCTTCTTAAAAGAATATTTGCTCAGCAACCCCCCTACTGAGACTCTTTCTTGCAAATGTAAGTTTAGGCGCCACCTTTCTACCTTTCAAGGTCAAGAATGCATTTTTAATGGTAGCCCCTCTCAAAATGTACACGGGCCAGATATAAAAGTTTATTATGAAAAACGCCAAACGCATCCGTTTATACAACACCATACTTTAAAACCTCTCGGCCTAATCTGAACACCGAAGTCGAATTCAAACATGTCATCTCCTATCCCATACTCTTCTACAACCAATGGTGTTTAAGTCCCGGCTGGTGTATAGCACCAGAGTTTGTTAGCTGCTCCTCTATCTATAATTTGTTTTAACGCCAAGCAGATCTAAAACTTCAAAAGCAACAGTGCTCAAACGCATGTGGTTACATGTACATAGTACCATGCCCTAATACGCCTTGGTGTACTCTTAACACCGAAGTATAGAATGCAACATGTCATCCCATACTCTTACAAAACACTGGTGTATAAGCATAGACTTGTGTATATAGTAATCGAGTTTCTCTGTTGCTCCGCTAAAATGGTAAACCGAACAGATCTAAAACTTCTTGAACAACATTATTGCACCAGTATGATATTATGTCCTAATACACATTGTTGTAATATTAACATTGAAGTAGAATTCAAACATATCCTCTTATACTCTCCTCTAAGAGACTGATGAATAAGCACCGGCTTGTGTATATAACACCAGAGTTTGTTCGTTGTTCCTATATGAAAAGGGACGCCAAACATTTATAACTTCATGAGTAAAAGTGCCTAAACGCATAAGGTAACATAACACCATCCCTTTATACACCTCGATGTACTCTTAAACACTGAATATATGCCTTCCCTCCTTCGATAACTGGTGTTAAAGCACTGGTGTTAAATCCCTGACTGGTGTATATAGGACACAGAGTTTGCGCATGCGAGCCTGTGAAGTAGAAACCACTGCACAGGATAATGTTCAAGTATTTATCAAGTGATGACTTCCGAGTGGAGGTTAAGATATACGAGTTCTCCCCTCGCCGTCGCGATCAGACGTCTCCAAAAAAAAAATGTGTCGAACTTTTGCATCTAGGTCAACAGAGAGGTCTCAAAACCTTCCATTATTTCGCGATGATAATCATCTACCGTAAATATGGGGAAAGGAAGCGAATGTTTGCAAAAGGAATAGATTGTACACATTCTAGGAAAGAAGAATTAGGCTTAGTTGAATGTTACTTTCATGACAAACTTTCATTTTGCGGGGGTGCTTTTTCTAGATCCAGTTTTAGAGATCTCCAAACATATCTAATTTGAATTATTTTAACTATAACGTGAATATGTTATTATTTCATTGTAAGCTAGAATTTCTTATTGAAATACTGATTGAACTATACAAAACGTAAACAAATATTCGCAGGCTAGATATGCATTGGATTTATTATTAAACGGTGGTTTGACGGTTAAGTTTACCTTATTGCTAAAAGAGCATGTGTATGCTTCTTAGTAAGCAACCAATGGACCGACGGCTTTAAACCCTCTCCGAGGGCCTTGTTAATACAGAGCATTAAAGGTAAAGACCAGTATTGGAAACGCCCCAATTTCAAAAAATGAAATGGAAGCTCTTATTACCAATCATGTGAAAGAATATGTTTTGACTAATACATGATGATAACATTTTTGCCGGGAAACCATCTACTAATTGATATATTTGGTAAATTAGTTTATCTACATGGTCTGTGAGAGATAAACGCATGTGTCGCGCACGTGTGCGTATAGTCTCATATACATCTTTCTGTGTACAGTGCTTGTAACTTTACGAAGACTGGGCTAAATTTCTTATC
The DNA here is from genome assembly GCA_035222895.1 of Strongylocentrotus droebachiensis. Lineage (NCBI taxonomy): Eukaryota > Metazoa > Echinodermata > Echinoidea > Camarodonta > Strongylocentrotidae > Strongylocentrotus > Strongylocentrotus droebachiensis. Next base: position 90,745 of record JAVYIG010000315.1, on the reverse strand, counting down.
ATTTTGATGATTCCAGAACCTTGCAGTACACACCAATACTTATATAATAGATGATCAACCTTTTCTGATCGATTCCACAACGTTTCTTTCACAATGCAATCGCATGACCATAACTGGTCTTTACCTTTAATGCATTCCCAAAGGGTCCAAGCGAATCCACTTGGTTTCGAACCAGAGTCCCCCCCCCCCACCAGTTACAAGACCACTGCTCTACCACTGAGCGATCACGCCTGACTATAAAACCCTTTCTCCTTCTTTTTTTTTTAAAGCAAGCGAAACTAGGGGGGTATCCTCGCGTGTTTAATGGGAAGATAGCTCTAGAATAATTATGAACATTTCTGCTACGGTCAAGAGCTTTCTATCCATTGCTGAAATACAAGATACAAGAATGTTGACAGATACTGTCACGAGATGGCGCATCCAGAGCCATGGATCTTGTAGCATCGACTGACTGTCATTTACACGTGGTTGAATTAAATGGTTTATCTATATTAAAAATACACCCCCCCCCAAAAAAAAAAAAACAACAACAACAACAACAAAGTAACATCAACAACAACAAGTCCAGCTCACACACAGATATATTGTTGGTCAAATTCCGGCACTGGCCACTGGCAAACTGATAAAAAGGAGGGGGGGGGGGAGATTGAGTGGCTTTGGGCATTTGCCACCCCCCAATAAAATTCAAATTATTCCTAATTTGATACCAGTGATTTACAAATGATGCTGAAATGACGTGATTTTCCAGGTTTTTTCTTTCCATTTTGCCCATTATGCCACCTAGTGTTGATGCAGATTTTTTTTCTGCCCCCCAAAAAGTTTTTGCTCATTACGCCACTGGCACCGACATCCATACTATCATCACCATGACCATCATGAACACAATCTAGAACATCATCATCGGTAAATAATCACCATTAGCACAGTACAAATCTGGCTTTCCACACAATGCAAACACCCAACTTATCAGGGAATAGGCCGCTTTCGTCATGTTATTTAAATAAATACATAAGTCTCATAACAGATTATTTCATGCAAACGTTCTAAATCAAATTACTTCCAATGTTCAGAATGCAAATTGCATACATTAATTGTTGCTAGGTAGGACAGACATTATGGCTTGCCCTACCGAACCTCACGTAAATAATGTATGCAATTCGCATTCAGACTATTGATATACAATTATTCGAAACATGTGAATGAAAATAAGAAAGTTATGAATTTTTGAAGTTGCGATCAATCAATCACAAGTCGGGAACACTGATTTTTCTTGCAAGGTCCTCTTCAATTTCTCCTACATAACATTTCATAAACTTTCACTTCTTTGTTATTTATGACAGAATAGGTTTGTTTTTTTCCACACAGGGGTTGTATAGAAACATATTTGCAACAATTATATTCAGGGTTCAAGTTTGATTAAAAGTTTTCCTACAGGGAAAATTAAAAATCTCTCAATGTTTTAGTACAGAGCAAATAGGAGGGGAGCTTGCAAGATACGTCACAGAGTTGCCAATTTGTGTTTGATTGATCTCAAATTTAAACATTCTTATTTTTTTTATTGGAATTTGCTCAATCTTTCACTAACCTGTTTCTCTCAATTTTCTGCTTCTATTAACCAACTTAATATCAGGTCGGACTCCCCCTTTAAAGGCCCATTGCACTACAAAACAATGCCTAATTGGTGACCATTGTTTCCCCATGATCTCCTCTTTCTTATGTTAATTGAGAGCTTATTTGATGAGATAAACCACCTATCAGTGACCATGAAGGGAGGTCTAATCCCTCCTGGCCAAACTAGTGCAGTGGGGCTTTAAGAGTCTTACTACACACTTTACATGAGGAGAGATAACTAAATGAAACATATGTTGAAGAAAATATAATACAGATCACCTTATGTTTTCGTAAGAGCTTTTCTTGTTAGCACGATAACTTGAAAATGGCTCAATCAAATGCCTTGAAATTTGGCACACATATGTATAGCCATATGGAAAGAGCACAATAAGGTTTTCAACCTTGACCTTGACTGATGACGTAATCTAGGCGCCATTTTGTGAAAATCAACTCATGATCATATCTTCATAACGGAAAGACATTTCTCATTCATATTTACCAGGATCAAGGTCAATATCGGTCCAGTCAATTTCAGGTCAAAAAACGCGCGCGTACGCCATTATTAACAATAGCATTTCATAAAGAAAATAAAGAAACGCGCACACGCAAATGCGCGCGCGTTTTCGTTTGTCACGGCCGAACGCAAAATAATTCCTCCTAGATTTTTTTTGACACAGTATTCCTCATGTCTTTCCGAACAATTTGATACCATTTTTATCTCTTTATGACCATTAATAAGGGAATGAGCGTCCCGTTCAAGATAAATGTCCGTGCGCGCGAGCTCTTGTAATACATAGCATATATGGGCAACAACATGCCTATCCAAAACCCTTATGGCTCTTTGGGATGGACGGGAACCCTCAATTTTGTTTCATATTCGGATAGAGTATGAGTCGGAGATGTGATTTCATGTCTCATTTGGCGATTAAGTATATCGTGTCATCATCGTATTGACCTTGGAACTCAAAATACGAATTGGCATATTATGACGTCAGTATATTTATGGAAAATTGATTGTATCTCTGTAAATATTGATTGATTCTCCTCTTAATGTTGGTATCTTGTGGTTGAGGCAATTGCCTACAAGTTCACTACACATTATTTTTCATTTTGATGACGTCGTCATAGTGAAAATTGCGATTAAAGGTAACTTGACAGATTTTCTTCATTTGCGTGTTAAGCCTATGGGAGGTGCCAATTTAGTTCCAATCATGGATCTACATGACATTAATCTTTGAGCACTATCTAGCTTATTTGGGCTCTATGTTCTCCCAAATTTGGGTATGTTATAGCTGAGACTATGGGCTATAAAAGTTGTGTCTTTTGTTTTTTAATCAGATGGTGGGATCACGTCAAAATTTTCAATTGAAAGTTGAAATTGCAAATTTCTGTAGAACTTTGCGTAGTTAGTAATACGTTATTACCTATGGGTGACGTCACGATTTCTCTTTATCAGGTGGGCTGTATATAATACAGATCATATGGTTCTGAATACAGCACACATTGATACAAATCATCACAACCGAGTCCAGAATTTAATTTAATTTAGAAATTTATTCAATCATCTTGGATGCACCATCATGTTTGACACAATGAATTGATTTAATCACAACAAAAATTCATGCAAATATTCTCAACAAATAATGATGAAATATATCTAAATTGATATTTTCAAAATCAACATGATTCAAAATAATTCGAAAAAAAAGCCTTCCTAGATTTCTACAAAAGACTACATACAAGGAATGTCCAATATAATATGCAAATATAAAGCTAGAATAAAATCTTACCCAGCTTTCATAAAAATCAATTGAAATGGGCAAAATGGTGGATTTCTCTTAAAAAAGAAAAAGAAAAAAAAATTGAATCTGTCAAATAGACACAGTGCAAATATCAAGCATCGCACAATTCCTGCTCTCAATATTTCATCAATGAGTGTCACTTTCGATATCATAATAATGTGATGAAAATGTTTGTTCAGCTGCCTAAACAAAAAACTGAATTCCTTTAGGGTGTAATTGAAGAATCTACACACTGACTTTTCATTTTAAAGACATAAAACAAAAATGTCTAATTTATAACTAGCATCCACATTCAAATGCACTGTACAAGATATTCCAGTAGCAGTAATTGACATTAGAAACTTTGAAGTATCAGGCACGTATTGCAAAAGAAAAAAAAACAACTTAAGTTCAGCTAATTAAATACCAGAGTAAAGCTCAAACTTTATATCTTAAATAGAACTTGCAGAGAGTTTACAAAAGACATGTATGCTAAGTCTCATACGTAATCTTTTAGTGCTAGTAAATAAACATAATAACAAACACAAAGTTAAATAACCATAAGGGTAGACAAAAATTCTTCTTCTTTTCATGCACTAAGCACCTGTTGCTATGGAAAAACGATACAAATGTAAAAACCTAAAATTACACAAATCAATGATTATATTGAGCAGTTCTGTATCTACTTGTTGATAAAATCATTGTGATGAAATTTCAAACTGAGGGGTAAAACGAAAGGCAAAGTGGGCTCAACAAATTCATTTACATGAAATACGTTCCATTTCCTGCTCATATTTGTATTTCATTTTAATGAAATGAAATTAGAATGATGCAAAATGCGAAGGCAGTCAAGGTTCAAATCTAAAAAGTACTGGTTCACTAAAGATACATTTCTACTCTGTCTCTACACCCTTAACCCATCATGTGCCACTATGCTAACCAACAATTATCATAAATTAACTGTCATGAGTAAAATATCAATTTTAATTTTTGGTTTTTGATAAATTAAGCATGTAAGAAGTTCCATGGGAATGATATTCTCTGTGTATGTATCCCTGTCTGATGCAGGAAGAAAACGCTTGATTTTTGTGTAATAGTCCGAACAGGTTGTGTAGCATTGAAATTAAACGGTGGGCAGGATTTGCTACTTATGGCACGGAGGGGGTTAAATAGGGGGAATATCAGAGCTGTAAATAAGTTTTGGATGCCAGTTGGTTTTACCCAAGTCTAGAAAGAATCTGGGACATGTTAGACCCTACATATTTTTCTAGCATGAGGGCCTAAAAACATGTACATAGATCTGAGAGATGATACAGAATCAAATTAGGTAAAAGCCTGATAAACTGGCACCCTAGATAAGTACATACTTTGATGATAAGTCTACGCTTAGTCCCATACTATAGCGTCCTGTTCCACAGAGTCGTCATAGCTAAGAGCTTTGGCCGTACGTTTACCAAACAGGTTATAGATGGTTTCAGGAAGAATGCCTTTGGGTACGGCTACTTTGACGGTCAGCATGTCCTCTGTGATGACCGTACCGGCTGGAATGTCTTTGGCAGCTACAACGCTTTTCCCAAGCTGCAGAGAGAACCAGAAAATTGAAGCTTACAATTTTGTTAGGAAACAACCTCATGGCTTCATGTTAACATGAATGTTATTTTTTTAAATGCATATTCAGCTTAAAGGGATAGTTGAGTTCTTGTTTCAGACTGCAAATGTCTTCAAAGTGCATGGTTATTTCACTTATTCTTATTTATGACATTTCTAGTGCCCTTTTAGGACCTAAAATTGCTATGAAGGTACTAATTTTAGACCCCAAAATGTGTGACATTTAGCAAATACGATCATACCAATTCAGTTCTACTTAAAAAAAAATAAGGTGACTGTTAATTAATTAATGAATTAACAAATAACAATACATGGGCCGGCTGGTTGTGCATACTACTAACACAAAAAAGCCAACAAAAAGCTAACATCGGCATTGGCTGGAATACAATGTATAAGGCGCTATTTTGTTTTTTCAACAGCTTTTTCAAATGATCTAATACTTGTGGTGGTACACAAATATTAGAAACGGTTATATTTATGGATATTTCAGCCGTCTCTGAACCGATTTCGATCAAACAAAGATGATTTTGTCATTTAAATTGTATGTTCTTTCAAATTTGACACTTAATTTTTCATTATCTCACAACAAAATCATTTTGTGTAGCGCCCTCTGCAACAGAACTCAACTATCCCTTTAAACCTGATGACTCAAGAATACAAAAAGACAATCTTTTATAGGAAAGCAGCCCTTTACATACAATTTTCAATTCAATTCTTTAACACAAATTCTGAATCACAACTTTTTTAAGAGGAGAAACAAAGTTTCTTGCACATGTCGAGTCGAGGCGTTTCTTGCAGAGAAGTTGTCTTGATGGGATTTATTGAAAGTCAAGGGGGTTGTTTGGTCAAGAATAATGAAGAGACGCCTATTTACATAGCCTAAACAACATTTGAAATATCGTTGAATTTTTGGACTGCTTTTTGGACACTCCTGGAAAAAACCATCAGTGTTTGCTTATTCCGATTTTTGGTGAGTAGTACGGATCCACAACCTGTCGCTGCTTTGCATGGAATCTAGGAGAGTCATGTGACCAAACCAGGAATCATTTATTGATATTTCAAGAGTGGGCATTTACATTGCCAAAATCAGTGAAATTTCAGCGGGGGTTTAATAAAACAACACTCCAGAGTTGGATTTTTCTAATTTTAATTTTTTCGCCCTATTTGCAGGGAGTTGCTTTATTTATAGCTAATAGATTGTTTCGCAACTCCGGATGATTCACCAGAATGTGAGAAAAATAGATGATTTCCACTTGCAAGTGTAAATGCAGCTATCATTGAATTTATCTGTATCTAAACTCCTGACTGTAACCTGTCTGAATAGATATCTCTCTCTGTATCCGGACACCTACCCCCTGGACATCCACCACCCGGATAACTACCCCCTAGGACAACTATCCCCGGACAACTAACCCCTGGGCAACTACCACCCGGACAACTACCCCCTGGGCAACTACCCCCTAGACAACTACCCCTAGGATAGTTGTCTGGGGGGGGGGGGGGTAGTTGTCCTAGAGAGTGGTTGCCCTAGGGGGTGGTTGCCCTAGGAGGTAGTTGTCCTAGGGGTAGTTGACTGAGGATGGTTATCCGGGGGGTGGATGTCCAGGGGGTAGGTGTCCTAGAACTATCTCTCTCACCTTGTTGAACGTTGGCAGCTCACAGTCTCTCATCTCCTTGACCCTTGACCCCAGAGACCCCTCTACGATGCGGATCTCTTTCACAAGCTCCGCCAGTTCCTCGGGATCTGCACATCAAAAAATTATTTATAAGAAATTTGTTTAGCATTGAATGTTATGCTTCCTGGGAGTTGTTTGAATTTGTAAAGAAATTTTTGGCGTGCACACAGTAAATAAAGATTGCACGCTCGATCTTCATTTACTGGGTGCGAGACAATAATTTTTTTTACAAAAGGAAACAATTTTGTTAATGTGCTTTACAAGTGTATTGCCAGAATAGGCAAGTTTTGACATGATCTTTGAACGTATGGAGAGGTTGATGGTTACGGACAATTGTGGGTGGTTTATTCTAGTTGGGAAGCAGCATCTGTGAAGGCTCTATCACCGAGCATGGGAAGCATCTTGGAGGAAAAATGAAGACTTACCAAAGGACACAAGCACACTGACTTGGTTTCCAACCCTGTTATTGACGCTACCACTGCTCCACGAGTACTGCTCAGCAATCATACCTATACAGTTTTATCCTAAAACTGAATGACCTCCTTTACATGTCAATGATGAAAACAATTATGAACGAGCAATGAAGATATATTCAATCTTTGTTGGTCCATGCAGAGATGCCAACCTCTTGACACACAAAAACAGACTGAGTATCCTAAAAAATCAGATTTTGGAGAGAAAAATCAGATTTTCAAGAAAAATCGAAGAAGTAAGTCAAGTCGACACTACCACTGGCCCGTCGGCCCCGGGCCAGTAAAATTTCAGAAAAATGTTTGCTCTTTCATTAAAATTTAATGAGAAAATTGTAAAGCAAACTTTTTGTTCGGGTTGCGGGGGTTAACTTGTACATGTTTCTCTGCGATTCCGCTGTTTCTATGGGTTAATTTTTTTATTTTTTTTTAAACGTATTTTAAGATTTGAAGATTTTAAGATCGTATTTCACTCTTATTATCGTACTAAATACGATATAATCGTACTGGTTAGCATCTCTGTCCATGCCTCTAATGAGGAGGCTGGCATTGACAAGGAAGATGCATTCAGTGATGTGACTTACTGAGGGATGCTTCATGGTCGTTGCCCTTCCATGACTTGTCCATGGTGATGTGTCGCTCTACGACCTTTGCCCCCAAGGCAACGGATGCTAGGGTGATGGAGAGACCCCCTTCATGACCGGAATAGCCAATGGGTATGTCAGGGAACGCCTCTTGGAATACCTGGAATACAAACAGTTGATTTTATCACATGAAATGAAGGTTTTCTAGCTATTAGTGCACAGGGTCTTCTATTAAAACTGAATACACAGACAGATGTACCATGAATAAAGTAAATTCAACACTTTATATGACTTTCCTCATTTAAACACTATTATTTGTCATTGACTACATCTGTTTATGAGCCAAGTTTGGACATAACCTTCCCTTTTGTACAATAAACCATGTACCGGTATGCTGTAAACAGAAAAAAATACCTACATGGCTGCATTCTCAAACTGTAATGTCTGAATGATACCCTTCTTTCATGGAGGCATAACAAATGCTGTGAAGCATGAGTATCTTTGCGTAAGTCAGAATATTCATGTTTTCAGTTTTAATACAACCATATTCTCAATTTCTCCATCTGCATGTACCCTTCATTTAATTTGCTATTCCTCCTGAAAATCCTTCCAATCTCTTTCATAAGTTTGCATATTCCTCCTTTTACTTTTGTCCACATCTGAATCTTTTCTCCATGAATTTATTTTACTTCTCCCCTTCTTCCTCTTATCCTTCATTGTCCATTAATTTCTTCCTACTTTGGGGTGGTTCTGTTGTATTTCCTCTTTAATTACTTATCCTCTTCCTCGGCATCATTGCACTCTCCTCTCTTCTGATCATCCATTCTCCACATTCCAACCCATCTCAATTCCATGCCTTCAATCAATGATATACAGTCAAAACCTGTCTGAGTGGGCACCTCTATATAAAGGCCACCTGTCTACAGTGGCCTCTTTTTCTGTTTCCTTGAGTGGCCTTTATAGACAGGTTTGACGGTACATGTATCCTACCTGTATAATCCTCAGGTGGACGTCTTCGGGATGGAGAGGGTAGGCACTGGTGCACTGGAGTATACAGAACTTATCATTGTACTTCTTACATGTCTCGTAAACCTGCAGGAACACAATCAAATGGGAGGAAGCAGAATCCAATTTTAGATACAGCTGATGTCCTAAATCGTATGATGAATAAGGAAGTTATTCCTAACTTTTGCAGGACTACATTGTACATTTCAAGTATATTATCAAAGAACAGGTGAATGCATGTATATTATAAATCAATTTCTAATGAAAGAACAATTACATACATGTACATATTCCCATGTTCATTCAACACAAATAAATAATGAACAACTGACTGGCAAATTCTGTTCATGCAGTAATACCCTGTATGTAATACAATTTTTCTAAATGATGAGTTTCTTAATCTTTCGCATGTGAAGTCATTTCCAATCAATCTCCTTATATGATCCATCCTATATCTAAATTTGACCAAAAATGGATTAAATAACTACATAAGACACTCCTTTGAAAGTAAACTGATACGTTTCTTATCAGCCATACAGTCCAAGTCAGTTCTCTATTTCACAGTAGCATATCAGTTGACAGATTTGTTAACCCTTACTGTACTGGGGGGGGGGGGGGGGGGGGCTGGGAGGCCCCCCCCTCGACATTTTCGGAGATTGCGCTGCAACCGCTTGGAATTTTGAATTGTCGTTTCATGACTTTTTTCCCTCAAGTCTTACGCACATTTTGATACCATTTTCGTCGAAATCGGATATACCTGTAAGGCGTTACATAACAATTAGTATGCGCATGTCATAAAACAAAATTAAAAAAAATAAAAATCGCATCAAAATTTGCATAAATTATCATTATTAATTACATTAAAATAACTTTTTTGTGTTAGAAAAGAAGTTTCATATGCATAATGAGTTTCAACATTCAAAAAGTGGAGTTTGACACGTTTTCTGTAAAATGCATAAAATTAGCGCATTTTGCAAATTAATTAGGCTAACGACAACAATTTACATATTCAGAAAAAATAATTATACCATCTTGTTCCTTACGTAAATATCTACAAACATGCAAATTTTCGTGTTCATCGGACAATCGACGGCCGAGATCATAGGGGGTGCTCAAAATAGCCCAGTACAGTAAGGGTTAATGCTTCATTGATTTGAAATTTAATTTATTAAAAAAAAATTGTAAGAAAATTCCTTTGAGGTTAAAGAAAGGGAATACCTGGTAGCTTCCTCGGTCAATGAAAATAAATGATTTACTATCAAATGAGGTTACAGTAATTTAATTGCTTTATTTCATTAAAAAACAAACATCATGATAAAGGGACATAAATAACATATAATGATATGCCCCCTCCCTTTTTTTTCCAGCACAGAAATCATTCTTGAATTCCTGGAGGTGGTTTGCTATTCTGATTCAAGTCAACAAAAAGGGTAAACATTGTGTACTATTTGAACAGGTGTTGGCAAATACTAGTACGATTAGAAATTTAGAACAGAATCAAATATGTATTGAGTATATTAGAGTTGGGTAGTGCTAGAGTACTACCACTCCCATTAGCAAGGTTTAAACTGTATGTATAATGTTAACTTGTACATACAAATCTTGACAAGTTTTAAGTATGTGTTACATTGTATCGTTATGATTTTCTTTTTTTTAACAATGTGCAAATATCCATTCTTTGGAGTCTGGACAAAATAAATGCACATGGAATTGCACATTCTTTTTCATCAAACATCATACATAAAAGTGATCTAAATGATAAAATAAACCTAAGAATGTACAATTTATACAATTTATAAAAATTAAGAATGCATAATTTGATCTTTTCTGATGTGCATGTTTGATGCTGATCCTCATATTTTGTTGATGATGCTTGCAGAGCATACAGTGCACAGAAAAAACATCTAACAAAGATCAAAGGCACTTAAGATAGTGTTCAAATGTCAGCATTCAAAATGGCGGATCTGTAGGGAGTATGGATGGTCTATCTTACCCTTGTCATGGTTTCCATGGACTGCATCCCAGATGATACCACCATAGCTCTGTTCATCTTAGCCACCTTCTCAATGTAAGGCAAGTTATTGGTATCCCCTGACCCGACCTTGAAGAACGGCACGTTGATGGAATCTAGGAACTCCACGGCTTTCTGTTAAAAAAAAAAGAAAGAAGAAAGTCAAGTTGATAAGAAATTACTTTCAATGATGTATCTAAAGATATTTGTTATGTGCATAAATAAAAGTCCTTATATCCCCTCTTTCATTTGATGTAACTTACATTGTGTATATGATGCACATTTCATGCATGAGTGATTGAAAACAATTTGAAGAAATGCAGTAGCTGTCATTTCAACAAATTGTTGTCCAAAGTATGAAGGGGGAGGGGGGGGGGGGGGGGGCTATGCCACAGTGTCCCTGCTAACATTTCACTTAAAATTGACAAGAATTTTCCATTGTATTTTCCTTATGCCTGACGATGATCTCATCTTATTCCTTAGATTCTTGTAAGTGACCCAAACATTTTGTCAAAATTTGAGAAAGAACTTTGCCATTTCACAAGAAAAATGTCATTTTAACATTGCAAAAACAAAGGACCCATGTCTGGGTCATTCCATAAAGTTGGGGTAAAAAATATGACGGTGTCCATGTAATGTAGGTATGAGATCTTCTACTACAGTGTACACATGGAAGATGAAATAATCTGTTGCAAGATTTGTATGCAATAAATAAATATATAGTAGTGCCCTGCCAGAATTGTTCATGTTTCAGTTGCTTTTGTTTAAAATATATGCTTAATACACATTTCTCTTTTTACCACCGTTACATCAACACCATATTCATATAACATTACATAAACTTTGGGTCCATGATATTGATTCACGATGAAGCTTGAGTAAAGATAGTTGGCTATGCGTTTTTATGCAAAACTCAATTTGAGCAAACATTATTACAGTTGATAGGAGACATAGTTTCTCACTTCTGGTATGTCACAAAAACAGCCCCAACTTTCTGGACAGACCCGTCTACGCACTCTTCCACTTTTAGTTCAGGATTTTTTATGTGAAAGATACCAGTTCAAGGTTTGTAAATAAAGAATACTAAACTCAAACATTTCTCACTTTTTACTTTTTAAAGAATAAATACTAGGGACAAATATCTGATGTTGGCTGCATGTTTTGTTTCATCAGAACCGTGCATTATATGCACAGACAAGGACACTCGAGACATACAATGTACATGTAGTACCCCTTCACACTCAGATTCTGAACACAGCCAAGATTTACGTCCTCTTTAGTTTCTAAAAAGAGAGAAAGTGTAAGAAAGGGAGGAGTTGGCACACATGTCTTTGCAAGGAGATTTTAAATTAATGTTAACATATACATATCGATGGTCTGAACCATTCTGCCAAATATCTGGTGCTTTCTTTAATGTCATCATTGGGGTGGTTTCAACAGGCCAAGTCGTTTAAAAAAAATAATTTACGCCTACTAAAAAATTTGCCTGTGTTCAGACTCTCATCTCACCTCATCCATACCCGATGCTGTGAAGTAGATGCCAATCTCTTTGGAGTACGCCTGGAGCTCTCTGTACTGATCATGACTGAACTCTAAAAACCTCTTGTGCTCGCCATAGGTCTTGCCCCAGGAGTGCTTTGATGTGTATGGTTTCTCAAGGGCGGCCTGGTTGAATTTGAAATCAAGCTCGCTCTTCTGGAACTTAGCACAGTCTGCTCCAGCATCCTTAAATGTAAAGTAAAATAGAGAGTCCTCACTCAGTGACTATTTCTTTTCTGGTATAAATTTCTTTTTGATGTACTAAGAGGCAACTTTTACGACATGTGAGAGTGTGTTTGAGTCAACCTCGATACAAGCAGGCAGTGCATCTACATGTAGCTTCACAGTTCAGGGTCAAAGATGCCCAGCTTGTCTGCATGGTGCAACCCGCACCAGTTAAACTAATGGTGGAAATCACACATAGCTGCATTACTAACTTGGCTGTGTATTAAAAGCTGTTCCATTGATTTTCAACATTTCAAAGTCAAACACCATTGTACAAAACTCAACTGATTTCACTCAAAATCGGTACTTTAGTGACAATTGATGATACCTAAATAGCAGTAAAATACAATTATTTCAACTTACCGATGTTAGAAAGAATAAAAAAATTCAAATCATGAGTCTACTGTCAAACTTGCTGATCAGCCACATCGTATTCATTCATTGTATGCATTTATGTGTATTGTGTGTTGTGACTATTCATGGGGTTAACGTGATAACGTCATTACAAACTCGTAGCTCGTGCACAGTTTTTTCCTTCATAATCATTTTGCCTTGCGCGTAGACTAGAAGGGATGAAATTTAGATGACGTCATGCGCAGCGAAAGTTTTAAATATATATGGTTGCAAGATTTTCACGATGGATGTTGATTTTGACCCATAATTTCCTGAAAAGGGACCATTAAACAGATTATTTCAGTCAAGTTGGTAAGTGGAACCGATATATAATAGCCTAGGCCCACACATAGCTGCATTACTATCCTGGCTGTGTATTAAAAGCTGTGCTATTGATTCTCAACATTTCAAACACCACTACATGTAGCCTTAATTTGCTCCCATAGGGTCCCGTGGAGAGGTAGGTAAACAACATCTCAAATGGGTACAATATCACACTTTCCCGCACCCGACCAATATTGGACAGTGGCTTTGATGAATTTTATGATATTTCTTCTCCTAACTACTTACTGAATTTAAAAATCGGAGGTAAAAATAAGGAAATAATAGCAATTTTCTTACCAGACCGATACAGCTCAGCTCCCTTTTCACGTGTACCGTGTGAATTCACGATCTCTACACAATGGTGATGACCTCTGACTGGCGCTTCGTGATTGTGCTGCTTCTGTATAATGCGCTGTATGAGTGTTATTCAGCGCATTATACGGAAGCAGCACATTTACGAAGCGCCAGTCAGAGGTCATCACCATTGTGTAGAGATCGTGAATTCACACGGTACACGTGAAAAGGGAGCTGAGCTGTATCGGTCTGGTAAGAAAATTGCTATTATTTCCTTATTTTTACCTCTGATTTTTAAATTCAGTAAGTAGTTAGGAGAAGAAATATCATAAAATTCATCAAAGCCACTGTCGGGTGCGGGAAAGTGTGATTTTTGACCCATTTGAGATGTTGTTTACCTACCTCTCCACGGGACCCCATGGGAGCAAATTAAGGCTCCCTTGAACAATATCATAAAAAACATTTCAAGGGAGCCCTTAAGGCTAACTATATACAAAACCCAACTGATTTCACTCAAAATCGGTACTTTTATAGTGACAATTGATGACACCTATTGACCTAAATAGCAGTAAAATAATTTTTTTTTAACTTACTGATGTTAAAAAGAATAATTAAAAAAATCAAATTGTAAGTCTAGACTAGTGTCAAACTTTGCTTACGGCTGCATCGACATGATTGTGTAAAGTCTATGCGATATTGTGTGGTGCGTATATTTGTGTATGGGTCTAATAATACCTGCCTCACAGCAAGCATGCAGTGTCATGGTGTCATTGCCGAGACAAAGTCCAAAATTACCTTTTAAACTTCACGCGAAAGTACAGTCACTCATCAGCGGCTAGCCTTGAATCGGTCGCACACACAGACACAGGCAAGCTGCAATTCAGGCTGAAATTGAAATCGAGCCATCAATGTCACTGAATCAATGTGCGTACGACTAGGGTCTACTATGAGCCAGGGAAAAAAAAATACTTAAACAATTTTTGGGGCTACTTTTCAAGCTTGCTTGCATGAAAATAGCACTCTTGAATTTGTTTTGCATTGAACTCTATGCAAATTTTGGGGGGCTCTTTTAGTGTCAAACTTTGCTTACAGCTGCATCGACATGATGATGGTGTAGAGTCTACTTCTAACTTTTTAGATCTAGAATCTATGCGATATTGTGTGGTGTGTATATTTGTGTACGGTAGCGCGCCCGGTATTCGGTCAATTCCCAGTATTCGGTCAGACAGCCGTTTCAACAGCTGTAACAATTTAAAAAATAATTAATGAGCCGCAAAACTTGCACAACTCAGGCAGCTGAACAACTTTTCTTAACTCTCAAAATTATTATCAGATGTAGGGCCCCTGAAGATCTCCAACTTAGCTAGAAATTGGTCAGTGTCGCACCACTTTCTGCACTTCCGCGTTCTGTTAGCACATGCGCTAACATGCATAGCCATATGTAGAAGTCTATTGCGAAACAACTTTGTGTGCTATCGCAATGAATTTAGTATGTGTGTGAAGAGGAGCTCTTCCGTGTTCGCTCCATCGCAGCGAATTTGCAAATGACGCACTTGCCGATGTGCAAGAGGTATTTATATGATACCCTTGCCATGCGGTATCGCTCGTCCAGTATTCGGTCAACGCATTGACAATCAGTGCTTTATCGCGCAATTGTGTGAAAATAGCGCGCAAATACGCTTCGCTCCTTTGCAACGGAGATTCCACGCACAAATCGCGTGACCGAATTCTAGTCGGCGCGACCGAATTCTGGGCAGAAAAATGCTCCGTCTTCTTTCGGAAATATTTTTCTTATCATCATTCTTTATTTTAAGTGACTATTAAATCCTGTTAGAGGAATATTTTTCTGTTCTTTTGATGGGTAGATTGCAAAATAAAAGAGGTAAGAATTCTATTAGTGATTTCCCCTTAAGTAGGGAGGCCAATGCCCGGGCGTAAGGCTTCTACGCCTACGATTTGTGCGCTCGTCGCCCACTTCAAAAAATTAGCAGAGGGAAAAAAATGATGTAAAAAAAAAAATTGATGAAAATAAGAAAAGAAAATACAATCATACATTTCACAACATACCTATAATCACGGATCTGTAACAGTCTTTCACCATTTGTTGACGATCTTGCAGATTTTGACGTATTTGAGTCCAATAATTCTCGTAGCAGAACAACTTTACGAACGCGCATCCCAGACTAAGAAAATCCTAGAGGGCGTAGAGGTTTGCTCACTAAAAACCTTCTCATGGGCTGAAGGTAGACACTAAAAATATGGGATCCGTTTTGAGTAAAGAACTTTTGATAGAGATCAACATTTCAGATGTTCACAATTGCCACTTCTAACAACTAGAAAATATAAAGAAAAAAGATTATATCTTTTTAAATACAGATTTTTACAAACTGAACATTCGAAAGTAGATAGAGTACGATGTTTCTGTCAATCTTGCGTTGGTTTGAGCCCTATAGCTACATCCATCTCAAAATGAGAAGAAAAACTGTGAACAGTGACGTCATTGTTCGCGCCAAAAATAAAGGGTATTGCGACATATGTCTGAGCTCCACTGAGCTCCGGTCAGATCGTGCGCAAAGCGTCTTATTTATAGACCCTAGTACCTTATTCTCACAGCACTAGATACGAGTGTCGTGCAGTATAATGTATGAGAAGTGTTAAAAAAAAAATTTCAGTAAAAAAAAAAGTCTACGTGAGCAGTCTATACTCCAATTGAGAATTGAAATGAAAGCCATGATTTGAAGGTGTGTGTTGTATGACACATGGTTAGTGAGTGTGTATGTTACGTATAGCGAAAGGGAGAGAGAGAGAGAGAGAGAGTGAGAGAAATATTAGTACACGTACATGACGTACGTTGCATGGATCATGCTACTGTGTTCGCTGCAAGATGGATGTTAATTGGACCTCGTAACTTCTCGATCGTTGATAATAAGGAATACTCATGAGGAAATCAAATTGTTGGAATACACATCTAAGGTAAATATCAATGAATTATATATGTTTCTTAGCTGCCAATTTGTATATTCCTTCTTCATTTTTGAACCATCGCCTTCGGCTCGTAGTAGTAGAAGATGGAATCGTTCGCACATTGATGGCTGGATTTCAGCCTGCATTGGGGCTTGCCTGCGCGGTGTGTACGTGTGCGACCGATTCAAGGCTAGCCGCTGTTGAGTGATTGCACTTTCGCGCGAAGTTTTAAACTTCATCATGAACTTTGTCCGGACAATGACACGCCCATTGCCTCGGGCCTGTCTAATTATCAACGTAATTTCGCGACATGAATTTATCTGTTTCAAGGCTCTTGCGTACGGCCAAGGCGTAGAAGGAAGGGAGTGTTTACAAGCTGGATATCTCCTATTTTATGGAACTTCTGGAGTCGGCAGATGGGTGAGTTTTCTTAGTGAAAGTAAATGCTTTCTTTTAATCTTTGTTTTATTTTAAACAAATTCGTAATTAAAAAGTTAGATTTGGGCATTGGCCTCCCTACCTTAAGTGACCGAATACTGGGCACTCTACCCTAAATTAGCCTATAGACTAGATCTAGATCTAGGTCTAATAATACCCACCTCACAGCAAGTATGCAGTGCTAGAAGTCAATAAGCATTAGCATTGACTCTCTATGCTTTGCTGGAGTGGAATAGTGATGCTCCTATGTGTGGATTTCCACTTAATTGACCGAATACTGGGCGCTCTACCTTACTAACATTAAAATGAATGCACAGGACCGTTATTGAAAATCTTCACGTTATTCATTGACACTTGCCTTCGCTACTTTGATGAGTTGTTTCGCAATGTTGATATCTCCCTGGTGATTTTGTCCAATTTCAGCAATAATGAAACAAGGATGATCGTTTCCGATCATCCTTCCTGGAGCAATTTCAAATTCAAGAGGCATTTTCCACGAAATACGAGGCAGTTGTCGGCTCAGGAGATTTCTAGCACGAGACACTGTCACTAGAGTTAGGTTTTGTCCGGTCGGACCGACCACTTTATTCAGTGTCGGACGTGCGGCGCGCGGGAGCTGAAGCGGAGCGAGCGCGCGAGTAGTCCGCCCCGGATATTTTGTTTTGCAATCAAGCTTGTTGAAAAGTGAAATGACCTGGCCAGTGAAAATTGAGAAAATTCCAATTAAATCTATAAGAAAGTTTTAAACACAAATTGGCAACACTGTGACGTGTCTTGCATGCGGGTTCCTCTCCAATTAGCTCTGTACTATAGGCCAACATACATTTTTCATAAACTTTCATTTTCTTCGTTATCGGATGACGGAATAGATTTTTTTCATACAGGGGTTGAATAGAAACATATTTTCAATAACTATATTCATGCATGGTGCATGTATGCATTTTTTTAGTAGGCCTACAGAGCAAATGGGAAGGGAGTTTGCGGGAGTTCGCAAGATACGTCACTGAGTTGCCAGTTTGTGTTTGATTGATTGCAACTTAAACAAAAACTCAATTTATTCATTATAATCAGATTATCCGAAGTTGCTCAAATTTCACCTAGCTGTTCCTCTCATTTTCTGCTTCGAGTTTAAAACCAACTTGATATCATGCATTGCAGGAACTCGGTGTGATACTATAGAACCCTATTATTTTTAAATTTTCATTGTATTTCTGCAAACAGAATTCCCATTTCATTCTCTAGGTTGCAATTCCGGAATTATTTTCAAATAAATTTATTTTCAAATAAACAATTTCAAATAATAAGTAACACTTCATCAGATGTATTGAGGATTGAATGCGACACACCCATGTTCTGTATTGCTAATAATAGCTTCCGTGTAAGGGCTCTAAATGGTTTGATGATCATAATTGAGGATTGTAAAGCGTTGAAACCTGGATTTATTTTGCCATTTATTCTAGTTGGTGATTCTAATGCTCGAACTGTTGTTTTTAGATGACTTTGTGATACAGATTAAACGGCGACGGATCTTTAATTGATGACGTGACTTTGAAAGACGAGTTACAAGATACAATATGGATCACTCATTCAATGTTTATGATGGTCGAACATGCACGATGTCTTTGTGTAAAAAAAATACAGACGTTCATAATTATTGTCAATGGCTATACTGTAGTGGGTGTTGATAAAGGTGGGTTGAACTGTGCTAGTGGTAGTACAATAAATATTGATTATATTTTAGCATCAGTTACCGCTCTATGCTAATTGTGTTTTTTGTCGTTGATAGATTGAGGTCAGCATTGTCCCATTTCTGTTATCTTGAAAGTTGAAGGGCAATTAGAAGCTATTGATTCTGATTCTACAAGACTGATATTATTATTCCGTCTAGAATAAGGTGGGACCATTCGAAACATGATGATTTTAGATATGCCTTGGATAATGATGATGCAATTATCAGTTTACAGAATAGTTTGGACTCATATAATATATAGTTGAAGAGGGATCTCATCGTGATATTGTTGTGGCTGCTAGCCTTCTAAGACAGGTTTATGTTAATGCTGCACTGAAGTCAAATATTTTTGTTATCATAAAGTTGTTATTAAAGGTAATAAGAAAAAGAAAGAGAAAATTCTTGTTGGTATAAGTTTGAGATGTAGGGCGCTGGACGTAAGGAAAATTGTAATATAAGGATAGATGAATCACATGTATAGAACAAGAGGGAGAGAACATTTAATGCTACGATAACCTAAATGTAGTACGACACATGGCACTTTTTCAATTTCTTTCATTGGAGCAAAGCTTTGTAATAATTTCCACATAAATATAAGAGAAGAAAAAACAAGATCATCATTTCGTCAAAATCTCAGAATTAAAAATCCTAAGCAGAGATGAATCATGAGAATCAAATAATATGATAATAAGTCAAAATAAATATCAATATGAATTTGTATACAGTTTAAAGGTACTATGTCCCTTTTGCAGCCAACCTCAAATTCTGTAGAACTTTGCAGGAATTATGAATATGTCATGTATGTCCTATCTGTGAAATGTAAACGTTAGCAGTTTCCTCATATTCGAATTATGCAAGGAAACCCGTTTACTTGCTAGACTTCACTGTCAGACACTATTGAGTGACTGACTAGCTTTTTGTCTTCTTTGGAAATAACATACATGAAAAGAGTTGTAAAGGGTACATGAGCATTTGTCTACATCAATAACCCACTTCTTGTGATGGCCAAGATTAAACTGATTGAATCTTTGCGCAGCATAAAACGTATGACCATTCGGTACAATTGTCTGAAAATCAAGACTATTACTTTTGGGCTCTATAGCCCTAAAGTCGATTTGACAACTAATAGTCGTTATTTTCCCACTTGAAGACATTTTCAAGCCCCACCTTTTTTAGGGAAGTTCTAAATAAGTATTATCTTTCAAATGCAGTTGGAATTTAACTTTTTCATTTTTTTGGCCTGCAAATGGGACATATAGTACCTTTAACCCTAATAAGGCCGGGGGGGGCATTATGCCCCCCCTCCTCCACGATTCGTCTGATTGTTCGAGAACGCATATGAATGGCGCCTCGCCGCTTGCTGACTTTTTTCTTTAGAGTCTTGCGCATCTTTAAAAAAAAAAAAAAAAATCGGACCTACAGTTACAAGGTCACGTGACCTTTTGTCTTTGCATGTCAGCCCGAAAATCGCTATTTTTTGTGATTTGTGTACAAAACATATGGAAATGTCATTTTTCCTAAAAATAGATCAAACACTGGTTATTGGGTCTTGTTTAAAGTTTAGGTGGTAGTTTTGGGAGTTAAAATAGTTGAATTGTAAAAAGAAATGAAAAAAAGAGAAAAAAACAATAACATACATAAGTTAAAAAAACAATGAAATACATAAGAATTATCAAAACAAGGGATAACATAAGGAATAAGCTGGCTCTTCCGATTTTTTTTTGTCGTATTATTGTTCCAAATGGCTCATGAATATATGTAGTGAAAAAGAATGCTTAAATATGAATAATATATGATTTATGGGTAAAAATGTGATTTTATGACGTTATTTGCATAAATTACCATAAATATGCAAATGAGTGATTTTTTTCAAAAAATTGAAATTATTATATTGTTCTATACACTTCACTTGACATGCGTGCAAATTTTCACGGAGATCGGCCGTTTCACGGCCGAGATCTTAGGGGGGGCCATAATGCCCCCCCCCGGCCGTAGTAAGACTTCAAATAGCCCGGCCTTATTAGGGTTAAGAAACTTGGAGAACCAATCTCGACTAGCACTCGTGCTAACTTTTGGATCTCCCTTTAACAACATTTTAAGTTTTTAAGTTTAAAAATATCCTTTATTTAAATCACTTATACGCTATTGGAACTCTGTGAATTTCAATTCCAGCCACAAATCTCTACGTATTATTAAGTTATAGCTAATTCAAAGGTTTTGATATGACATGGTATATGATTAATTTAATTTGTACACATAGTTCAACTATGGATATTTTCTTTTTCTTTGTAACTCATGTACATGGATATTTTTTTAAATTTTGTTACCCACTTGAATACATTTGAAACATTGTGTTATGTTGTTGTTTTGTTGTTTTGTTGTTAATAAATTCAAATTCAAATTCAATTTAGAATTAGTAGATGTGCAAAAAAATAAAGAAGAAATGATTGTAAATGAGGAACATTGTAAATACATTTTTTTTCTCATAATTATAGGAAGAGGAGGAGTTACTATAAAGGTATGCATAATAATTTACGGATGCCAATGATCATTGGAAAATATAACATGTGAAAAACAAGGCAAATGAGTCCACTTCAAAAGTTTCATTAGAAGCTTTTGTTAAATACTTTGAAGGTTTTGATACTGACCATACTAAATGCCTGAAAATGGATTTGTGTATGGTGTTAATAACGTCATTAATGATGAGCTGAATAAAGAAATTCAAAAAGATGAAGTCATAAATAATAACAATAACCCTTTAAAACGGCCTTTTTGTGAAATTTATTCCAATGCCTCCTAAAACCATCAAAAAAAAGACGTATTACGTCGATTTATTAACACCTGTTTGATAATAAAATTAATCACTACTACATGTACTCATTCGTATCAGTTTCTTTACACAAATCCCAAGACCGCACAGATTATCCGACTTAACACAATTTAAAACTTACAAATGCAAGAATTTTCCCTTTTTTTTTATTTTTTATCCATTATAGGGAAAGACAATTAGCCATCGTATAAACAAGTTAAAAATGAAGAGGCAAACTCTTGAAGCATTTAAGAAATCTAAATATACATTTAGTTGTAACTGATACACAAAATACATGAAGTACTGAAGTAAGCGCATGTGACAAAGTGCCAAAAACTTTCTACTTTTTTTCTCGCAGATAATAGGAAATCCTTACAGCTTAAAACAAAAACAAACATAATACTACACTTGCTTATTGATTTGATTTGATTTATTTATTTCTGTTTGATTTTCTTTTTCTTTTGCATTTTTACAAATATATAACAAACAAACATTGCAAATTTACACATGACAAAGGAATATATGTAGAATAAATTATGGCTGGCTGTAACTAATCGAAAACATCAAAGAGGAGGGTTGACAAAGTAAGCAAAGCTTGATAATATTAATAATGAATACAATTTATTGTTGCATTGTTTTGCAGTAAACGGAATCCTGAATCAAGTAAACTAATATCGGTGATACATGGATAACATGTCAGATAAACGAACCATTTAATGCAGGTCGTTGTTTAATGATAGTCAATTACAGTTAATTACATTTTGAATACATATATTGCCCATAATATATACAGATCATATCAAAACTATAATTTCGAACTATCAAAATTGTATTACTGATCAATACATTGGTAACAGTGAGATTTATCGTAACTAAACAACACAGGCTCTCTGCACCTCGTGCGTACATGGACCATCTGCAACATTTTATCAGGTGGGCTTGTATATCGTACAGACCACCTTTGATTTCGTTAGAATTGCCTTTATTATTTATTTATTTATTTATTATTATCAGGTGGGCTGTATAACGTACAGACCACCTTATAGTTTCGTTAGAATCGCCTTTATTAGGTGGTCCGTCGTAGACAGATCACCTATTGATTTCGTCAGAATTTTCTTTCTTTATTAGGTGGTCTGTCAACGACAGATCACCTATTGTTTTCGTCAGAATTTTCTTTCTTCTTTATTATTTATTTATTTATTTATTATTCTTTATTTTTATTTATTGTTCCCACTTTTTTGTTCCGACGATAACTCAAGATCAGTTTAGTCAATTTCGTTCAATTTTGACACAGTCATAGGTCATTGTCATAAGACGTGACAGGGACATTTTCAAGGTCATCAAGTCTTCATGACGTCATCCAGGCGCCATTTTGTGTTTTTTTGGAGTACTTTAAACTCATGATCATATCTTCATAACGGAAAGGCATCTCTTATTTATATTAATCATGATTAAGGTCAATATCAGTCCGGTTAATTTAAGTTAAAAAAACGCGCGCGTATGCGTTCGTCCGCGCGTCAGCGAGCGCGCAAAAAATAAAAATTCTCGAAATCGTCTCAAATTCATTTTGCATACGTTTTAGGCCATTTTAAGCATTTTGCAAATAAGCGCGCATACGCGGATGCGCGCGCATTTTCGCGTGTACTGGCATTTAGCAACATAAAATCGCCAAATTTTCTCCGTCATCATATTTGAATCATATTGCCAAGCATTTTGATACCTTGTTCACCTTTTTCTGACCATTAATAACGGAATGAGCGTCCGTTAAGATACATGTCCGTGCGTGCGAGCTCTTGTAATACATAGCATATATGGGCAAAAACATCCCATTTTAAAAATCGAAATAGCTCTTCAGATAGTCCATTGACCCCCAATTTTTATATCATGGTTGGAAAAAGCATGAGTTGGAGATATGATTTCATACCAACCTGACTCGTACAGAGTGAAACAAAGTCTTCATTTTGGCATCTAAACTCCAAAAAATGTATTTTGTTGATGACGTCATTTTTGTCGTTGTTTAATTGAGATTATCTCACGTATCGGTGATCGATTTTCACCCAGATTTCGATATGTTGTAGCTGAGAGAATTGTCTATCAGAAATATTTCATATATTATCATTTAAATGACGTCATCATAGTTAAATATTCGATTAAAGGCGGCAATGCATAATTTGTCATATTTGCGTGTTATATGTCTATGGGAGGTCACTTTTTTAAAAACATGAATCTGCATGACAATGTGTTTTGACCAGTATCTCGGTTGTTATTCAACAGTTTTCTCCCAAATTTTAGTATGTTGTAGCTGAGACTATATGCTATCTAAATATGTCCTCATTTTTTTCAATCAGATGTCAGGATCATGCTCATGTTTATCATTATCATTAACATTATCGTTTTTATCATCATATTACATTATCATTAACATCATCATCATCACCTTTACTATGATGATGATCATCATGGTCATCATGATCATCATTGTTTACATGTCTATATTACTTCTCCCATTCTTAAATCTATCATAAGTGAAGACAGATCACCTAATTCGTCCCCATGACGAATTAAATTTTCTAGTTTATTATTATTCTTTATTTTTATTTATTTCTCCCCCTTTTTTTGTTCCGTGGATTTCTCAAGATCTATTCAGTCAATTTCTTTCAATTTTAGTACAGTTATAGGTCATTGTTCATCAACTCTTCATGACGTCATCCAGGCGCCATTTTGTGAAATCATATTATACATCATATCTTCATGACGCGTCATCAATGGTCATTCATATTCATATCACATATACGTAAGGTCAAAGGTCAACAGGTCATGTCATCAAAGGTCAAATAAAGGTCATGACACGCGCATACGTCCGCGTCATAATTTTAAAATGCTCAAAATCACTTAATTATTAAACGAGAGTATGAATCAGGTTATTTTAGGCATTTCGCAAAAAAATGAGCACACGCGCATGCGCGCGCGATTTCGCGCGTCCTGGCATTTTGTAACATAAAATCGCCGAATTTACTCCGTCATCATATTTGGCTCATTTTTCCAAGCATTTTGATACCTTGTTCACCTTTTTGTGAACATTAATAACGGAATGAGCGTCCATTTAAGATACATGTACTTGCGTGTGAGCTCTTGTAATACATAGCATATATGGGCAAAAACATGCCTATACAAAATCCATTGTAGCTCTTTAGGATGCAAGGTGACCCCAATTTGTTTTCATATTTTGATAGAGTATGATTCGGAGATATTGTTTCATGTCACATTTGACCTTCAATTAACTCATGACGTCATTATAATGGCCTCCGAACTCAAAATTTCAATTTGCATATTATGACGTCAGCATATTTTTGGAAAATTGATTGTATCTCTGTAAAATTAATATTGATCGATTTTCTTTAAAATGTTGATATGTTCTAGCTAAGACAATTCTCTACAAAAGTAGGCACCACAATTTTTCATTTTGACAAAAGCATCATGGCGTATTTTTGCGATTAAAGGTACTATGTCCTTTTTGCAGTCAACCTCAAATTCTGTAGAACTTTGCAGGAATTATGAATATGTCATGTATGTCCTATCTGTGAAATGTTTACGTTAGCAGTGTCCTCATATTCAAATTATGCAAGGAAACCTGTTTACTTGCTAGACTTCACTGTCAGACACTATTGAGTGACTGACCGGCTTTTTTTCTTCTTTGGTAATAACATACATGAAAAGAGTTGTAAAGGGTACATGAGCATTTGTCTACATCAATAACCCACTTCTTGTGATGGCCAAGATTAAACTGATTGAATTTTGGCGCAGCATAAAACGTATGACCATTCGGTAAAATTGTCTGAAAACCAAGACTATTACTTTTGGGCTCTATAGCCCTAGAGTCGATTTGACAACTAATAGTCGTTATTTTCCCACTTGAAGACATTTTCAAGCCCCACCTTTTTTAGGGAAGTTCTAAATTAGTATTATCTTTCAAATGCAGTTGGAATTTAACTTTTTCATTTTTTTGGCCTGCAAATGGGACATAGTACCTTTAAAGGAGGCATGTCAATTTTTTATATTTTGCGTGTTTTCTCTATAGAACATGACTTTTTCTCAAAACTGGATTCTACATTCCCGTCTTTCGCGAGCAATATCATCATGATCATCATCATCATGATCATCGTTTACATGTCTCGAAGACAGACCACCTAAATCGTCCTCATGACGAATTAAATGTCTAGTTATTTATTATTATTAACTATTTTTCTTATTTCTAACCACTTTTTTGTTGGCAAGATAACTTGGAAATGGCCCAATTAAATGCCTTGAAATTTGGAACACATATGTATAGGCATATGTACAAAGCACAAAAACGTTTTCAACATTGACCTTCACTGATGACGTCATCTAGGCGCCTATTTGTAAAATTTTACGAAAATCTACTCATGATCATATCTTCATAACCAAAAAGTATTTCTCATTCATATTTATCATGATCAAGGTCAATATCCGTCCGGTCAATTTCAGGTCAAAATAACGCGCGCGTGCGCGTACGCCCGCGCGTCAATGAAAAGCTCAAAATCATTTTGCATACGTTTTAGGCCATTCTAATCTGTAATCTGGATTACAACAAAGAAAATGTTTAAAGTCCTTTTTTAATGAAGAGACAGATGGTAACTGCCTGAGTGTAATAAAGGTAGCCTATTCCAATATTTGGATGCAGTTATAGTGAAAGTCCTATCTCCAGCTAGTTTCCGTGTGATGTTGTATATGTAAGGCTGAGTGGGTCACTGGAGGCTCGTAGATTACTGCGAGGGGTGTATATGGTCAAACAATTACGTAGGTAGGTGTCTGTTAATTTAGGATTTATAAACTAAAAATAGAAATTTAAAAACTATACGATGTCATACAGGAAGCTAGTGCAACGGGTCCAAGAGTGGTTTAGGGGAGTGAGATCTCGTAACCTAATAAATTAGCCGGACTGCCCAATTTTGAAGTCGTTTGATACGATCTAATTGAGTAACAGGAGTAGTGGAAAGAAGGCCACTGCAGTAATCTAAACGAGACAGAACTAGAGAACGAATTGCGTTTCTAATTCGAGAAATGTTCCTTAAATGAAAAGTTGCAGTAGTACATATTTGTGAGACGCGATCTGAAATTGACATTTCTCTATCCAAGAGGACACCTAGATTCCTAACAGTGACTTATGAGTAAGGAAGTACTGAAGGGCTTATGAATATATCACTAACTTTTAGCTTAAGATCTGGTAGATTGCGTAAACTGTGAGGAGAGGCTACTACAAAGAATTCTGTCTTCGAGTCATTCGACTTCAATTTATTAACTAACATCCAATTTCCAATATCTGAAATGCAATTTTGGAGTCTAAACAAAACAACAACTAAATCTCCTAGGATTTTGGGATTGAGTGAGGTATACAATTGGGTGTCATCTGCATAAAGATGGTAATTGATACAATGGTATCTAATAATATTACCAACTGGGAGAGTGTATTTCTCAGAAACATCATACATCAGTTTTCAGTGATTCCAAAGACTAGAATTGCGAAAGGAAGGGGAATAAAACTAATCTGAGTTTAGTTGAGATATAGGCATTACATGAGCGCGTGTGTCTTCACTCTCGTTTAGGGCAACAGTAGAACCATTCATTTACTCTAGTGTGTACACAATCATGACAATGCAGGCTTCAGTCCGGGACATCCAAAGTGAACGTTCTCGGGTCTACAAGATCGTAGACCAGAGAGACCAAAAGGTATATCGAGAACCAAGTCTATATTCTCATGGGTCATTCGACAACCAATTGGAAGTTTAAAGACAGTATTCTATAGGGGAGCTCAACAACCTACCCCTCCCAACCTTTTTTCCCAATTTTACTGGAACAATCCTGCCCCCTCCCTGGCCCCTCCATCACACAAACATACTCACCCAACCACACACATACTCACCCACCCCCACACACCCACGCTACTCACTCAGTGGATGTCTGCTAACATTCTCAACTCAAGAAAAATATACTAAGGGTGCGTTTAATCGACACTTTTTCACCTTAGAATCACGGTTCTCAAAGACGTTTAGTTTAAAACGCAATTCGTTCAAGCGATTTTTTCGTCGGTCGTAAAAATAAACGTGTTTAAAAACACAAACATGAAACGCTGAAAAAGATGTGTTTTGTATCATGATTCTGCAGAATCACGGTCACTAAAATTCGATTGAACGAACGTAGTCTCAATCATGATTCTATCGTGGCCTGTTCCGATTTGGGCAAAAACCGCGCGCCTGCTTTTCATGCCATTTTTTTCTCACTATACCATGCTCTTTATCGTGGCCTGTTCCGTTATGTTATTCCTTGTTTTCCTTCTATCATTTTCTCTTTCTGTCTTTCCTTATGTTTTTCTTTGTTTTTTCCTTCTATCACCTTTTCTTACGTAATTCTTTGTTTTAAGCAATCTATTACTTTCTCTTATGTTATTCTTTGTTTCTTCCTTCTATCACCTTCTCTTATGTTTTTCTTTGTTTTAATCATTCCATCACTTTATCCTATGCTATTCTTTGTTTTAATCATTCTATCGACTTTCTCTTTCTGTCTTTCCTTATATTATTTCTTGTTCCTTCCTTCTATTCTTATGTTATTCTTTGTTTTTTCCTTCTATCACTTTCTCTTATGTTATTCTTTGTTTTTATAATTCTATCACTTTCTCTTTTGTTATTCTTTGTTTCTTCCTTCTATTCTTATGTTATTCTTTGTTTTTTTCCTTCTATCACCTTTTCTTATGTAATTCTTTGTTTTAAGCATTCTATCACCTTCGCTTATGTTTTTCTTTGTTTCTTCCTTCTATCACCTTCTCTTATGTTTTTCTTTGTTTTAATCATTCCATCACTTTCTCCTATGCTATTCTTTGTTTTAATCATTCTATCGACTTTCTCTTTCTGTCTTTCCTTATGTTATTTCTTGTTCCTTCCTTCTATTCTTATGTTATTCTTTGTTTTTTCCTTTTATCACTTTCTCTTATGTTATTCTTTGTTTTTATAATTCTATCACCTTTTTGTATGTAATTCTTTGTTTTAAGCATTCTTTCACTTTCTCTTATGTTATTCTTAGTTTCTTCCTTCTATTATAATGTTATTCTTTGTTTTTTGCCTTCTATCACCTTTTCTTATGTAATTCTTTGTTTTAAGCATTCTATCACCTTCTCTTATGTTTTTCTTTGTTTTTCCTCCTATTCTTATGTTATTCTTTGTTTTAAGCATTCTATCACTTTCTCTTATGTTATTCTTTTTTTCTTCCTTCTATCACCTTCTCTTATGTTTTTCTTTGTTTTAATCATTATATCACTTTCTCTTTTGTTATTCTTTGTTTCTTCCTTCTATTCTTATGTTATTCTCTGTTTTTTTCCTTCTATCACCTTTTCTTATGTAATTCTTTGTTTTAAGCATTCAATCACCTTCTCTTTTGTTATTCTTTGTTTCTTCCTTCTATTCTTATGTTATTCTTTGTTTTAAGCATTCTATCACTTTCTCTTATGTTATTCTTTGTTTCTTCCTTCTATCACCTTCTCTTATGTTTTTCCTTGTTTTAATCATTATATCACTTTCTCTCTCTGTCTTTCCTTATGTAATTCTTTGTTTCTTCCTTCTATCACTTTCTCTTTCGTTATTCTTTGTTTTAATCTTTCTATCACTTTCTCTTTCCTTGTGTTATTCTTTGTTTTAATCATTCTATCACTTTCTCTTTCGTTATTCTTTGTTTTAATCATTCTATCACTTTCTCTTTCCTTGTGTTATTCTTTGCTTCTTCCTTCTTTCACCTTCTCTTATGTTTTTCTTGGTTATAATTATTCTATCACTTTCTCTTTCTGTCTTTCCTTAAGTTATTCTTTGTATTCTTCCTTCTATCACCTTCTCATTCTTTGTTATTGCGATCTATGCTCAAAACAGCAGTCGACAGTCGGCCGTAAACAATTCCAGAAAGCGCGCGCCAAGGTTGACCTATACTTCCTGGGTCAAACTGCGCAGTGTGATGCGCAGTGGCTGGGCTCGAAATGAGCTAGAATCAGCGTTGATGAAAAATCGCTTGAACGCAAACCGCAGTGACCTTGTTTTTTGTAACGGCGTTTTGATTTGTGATTCATGTTTGTGATTCTAGCTTCGAAAAATCGATTGAACGCACCCTAAATAAGTTATCCAGGCCGCAAAATAGAGTTACCCTTTTAACAGGCTCACGGTGGAGAAGAAAACAAATCTTAATTAATCTTAAGCTGTGATCCAAGCTTTCCCATTTTAATTGCTATTTTCTTTTCCTCATCCCTATACTTAACAATGCTTTTTTTCATCTTATTTAAAGTTGGTACTCGCCCCCCCCCCGATCTTGACATAAATGTAACATACTTCACCATGAAAATGATAGTATTACACATTTGTATTCTGTATGAACTACCTACCAACCCAACAAATATATCTCGCCATTCTAAATCTTTAATTTCATCTAACTCAAAAAGTTTTATTAAAGCCTGCCATATCCTTTGAACGCTCCCGCAAGATAAAAATAAATGTTTCTATGTTTCTATTTCCTGCTTACAAAACGAACATAAATTATCACCTACAAAACCAGATCTATGAAGATGCTCATTAGTGTATACAGCTCCATGCAATAATTTAAATTGAAATTCTCGTTGTTTTCTAATGAGTATAGTAATTTTTGGTCTAACAAATATTTCTTTTAATTCTTTATCTATAAAATCATAATCATTTTGCCCATCCCTTACCTGCAAATCATACGTTTGTCGCAGTGCTTTGATAAAATAATCATAAATTGTTCTTGAACCCACATCCACAAACTGTATTTTTTTACTAGAAATATGGAAATAAGTATTAAAGCTTATCAAATCAACCTCGAGGAATTGTATTAACCCTGAATCATCCTTCCATAACCTGGGTATCGCATCATAAATATCAATAATCATAAGCAAATTATTACCTTTCATACCGAGGTTCATAAAATATTTAACAGACTTAACATGGCCTTTCCCAACCAAGTGATTCAGTTGAACAATCCCTCTTTCAAACAAGTATCTATCAAATATACTTTTTCCGTTTATACATATATTCTGATTATTAAAAATAATTGGATTAATATAACCCTCCAAATATCTTAAATTACCTGTCTCTTGCCATGCTTGCAACATTTCCATATAGTATGGTGGAATATCTAAAACGAGTTTAATCTTTTTAAAATCATAATCACATATAACAAAAAAAAATCTACCACCCACTAACTGTAAGCAATGATCAAAAAACAATTTCCATCCCAAATTTTTCTCTCCATATAAAAGACGTTTTATCCACATTATGCGCTGTATTTTAACAGACATTTCAAAATTAATCATTCTTAATCCTCCAAAGTCATAATCCTGATACATTGTGGCCCGCTTAATTCTATCTTTCCCCCTCCATATAAATTCAAATGAATTTTGCAACTTCTTTGTATACCCAATGAGGTACAATAACGAGAGATGAAATATAATTTAATTTTGAAAGCGCACAAGTTTTTAACAAATGTATTTTACCCATAATAGTTAAATCTATTTGTTTCTACCATACAAGCAATTTTTTTATTTTACTTAGAATTTCTTTATAATTCAAATCATCTTTTAATCTTCCATCTAATGAATAACTAACCCCTAAAATGTGTATTTCCTTAACCAAATTTTCAAATAAAGGCCCATCAGGTTTGTTCTCATCCTCACCCATCCACATAAAATGTGTCTTTGTTTTATTCACTTTAAGACCACTAATTTGTTCAAATGATTCAAAAATATATCGCAACCTTCTAACCGAATCAATATCCTTCAAAAATATTGTCATATCATCTGCACACACACACACACACGCACACACACACGTACATACACACACACGCACACACATATACGTCTCACGTTCCTACACCAATTTCTTCATGCCTAGACACAATGCATGTAGAAAGTTAATGCAAGAGCTCCAAGCCCCAATCCGCTCCCTTCACCTACAGAAAAGAAAAACTGTTAGGACCGCAACTGGTTTCAGTAACAGCACTACAAGTCCGAATACCGCTTCTGCATGGTTAGTCCAGCCGGGGCAAAACAAAATTTGTCTGAAAAAGAAAGACCAGTATCAAAAGTCGTGAATAATTCCGAATAACACCAAAAGTGAGGGAGAAGAGAAGGATCGAGAAATCTATATATTTTGCTATCTTAACCCTTACTGTAATGGGCTATCTTGAGCACCTCATAACTTGGGGGGTGGGGGGGGGGGGGGGGGGGGGTGGGGGTGGGGGGGGGGGGGGGGGCTAGGAGGCCCCCCCCTATGATCTCGGCCGTCGAAAGTCCGATGACCACGAAAATGTGCATGTTTGTAGATATTTACGTAAGGAACAAGAAGGTCTAATTAGTTTTTTCCTAATATGCAAATTTTTGTCGTTATAGCCTAATTAATTATCCAAAATGCTAATTTTATGCATTTTACAGAAAACTCTACATATTTGTCTGTAGACTTGTGAAGAATGTTGAAAATGTATTGAATAAATGTTTCCTTCATCTCAAATTCAAGAGGTTACATTATTTTTATGATATTCGAAAATGCATAAGTTAAATTGCATAAATTATGAATACGCATTCATGAATATCAAATCTAGAAATATACAGGGAACTAGAATCATTACAAAAATTGTCAGACTCCACTTTTTAAATGTTAATTGAAACTCATTATTCATATGAAACTTCTTTTCTAACACAAAATAGTTATTTTGATGTAATTAATAATGATATTTATTTTTAAATATTTATTTTCTTTTGTATTTTATTGTTATCTATTGTTTTATTTATAATGTATTCTTTTGTTCTGGAATACATCAAGTTACTTTGAGAAACATATAAAAGCAATTTGATATCAATTCATATCTCCAACTTAGGAAGAAATACATCTAAACCTGAATGCACATTTCTGCTTGTACATAAATATATATGCAATTATAGCATTTTTTTGATGACATGCGCATACTAATTGTTATGTTATACCTTACAGGTATACCCGATTTCGACGAAAATGGTATCAAAATGTGCGTTAGACTTGAGGTAAAAAGTCATGAAACGACGATTCAAAATTCCAAGCTGGGGGGGGGGGGGGCCTCCTAGGCCCCCCTCCCCCAGTACAGTAAGGGTTAAGCGTTTGGTCTAGGGCCAAAACTATCTCATTCCCACCCTATCGTACCATGATTTAATCCATAAATAGCCAATAACATAGAATAAATTTATGTGGCATATTAAAAATACAATTATCCCTTTCAGATAGAGATGGCATTCAGTTTGATATAGGAAGAAGAAAAAAAAATCTCTTTTGTTTTTACTATTCAAAGGATGTGCCCCAGCAGGCGCGGATCCAGGATTTCTTACGGGGGGGGGGGGGGGTCCCAACTTTTTTTTGTTGTTCCCCCGAAAAGTCACTCAGTTGGGGGGGGGGGGGGGGGGGGGGGGGTAGTGAGTACATTTTAAAAGTTTTTTTTTCCCAAAAAAAAGGTTAAAAAACACGTGTTTTTGCACGTTTTTTTTCCCAGGGGGGGGGGGGGGGGGGCCGGGACCCCCGGCCCGCCCCCCCCCCCCGCTGGATCCGCCACTGGCCCCAGTACCCCTTCTATCTCCTCAAATACTTACAGAACACATCCCTTGGAAGCTGTAAAATAAAGTCAGCATTAGCGACCCACTTTGTTCGATCTTACTAACTTCTTGATTCTCTTCTTGTGTTTGGTGTCGTTGACTGGCGAAACGAGAAAGCTCGTCTTCATGATGCAAAGTACAATTGATCCTAAGAAGAGTATAAATAAATAGAAAAGGAAACGAAAGTATTATGTTCTATGAGCAACACAAATGTACATCGAAACTTATAAGATATTGACAGCGTTGCGTAATAACAATAACTTTCTGAGTAACGTAGCAGAGAATGAACATCTTCTTGAGTGAAAGTTTTAGTAAACTTAAAGGATAATGGAAATAGAACAAGATAATGAACTGACTTGATGAAGTACAAACCATTTATAATTACATCCATTCACGATTTAGGCAACGTAGTGGATTAACAAATGCTAAAGAATACGCATAATATAAAGAACATGTTATTATATATATTTGAAAGTCTCATTTATTTATTTGAGTAAAACATTGATCCAATAAAATATTAAATTCTGTACAAAAACGGGTATTGACTGTGAAGTCCCTATTACAAACTCACCCTAAATGCCTAATGGACGTAAATTCTATGATCGTGGTGAGGATTTCTATCAAGTCTGATTGGTTGAACACACAGTAGTTATAACTGAAGATTTTGAGTTGCCGCATCATGCGACTCGTCTTCAACATTCGGATAAAGTTTGCAACAGTGTCACTTGACACAGTCTTGTTTGCGTCCTTTTTCGGGACCAAGTCCATCCAGAGATATTCCAGTTGGACATCATTCTTCACCAATCCGTAAGTGATGGTCGAAACAACCCTATCGTAGTAGGTATCCTCTGCTATCTTCCTGTCATAATTATCGTTTGTGGCAGATACGTAAAGTTCTGAAATATTTGGTAACCGGGAAATCAGTAGTGGAAAGACTTCCATTTGAGAGTTGATTTTTGTCTCAAAGAACTTCACAGATCGGAGGGGCTCTAGAACAAACGACGTAGGAACGGCCTCAGGAACATTCATACGTAAATGATGCAGCTCATGGAGAATATGGAGGACACTCCAAAAGTCGACAAAAAACGTATGTGCGCTTTCGACGTCCACCTCTGGATATTCAGGAATCTAAATGGCAGGAACAGGAGAACATTTTGAAACTTCAGGAGTGACAGTAAGTACTAACCAAAAAAGAAAAGAAAAAAAGAAAAACAGAAAAATTGCATAACTACCCCCCCCCCCCCCCACTTGCACGCAATTTTTAACCGGAAATTCAGCACCCCCCCCCCCAAATGGGCATAATCGGGAAAAAATCGGTAGAAATCGGGGAAAATCAGGATAATCGGGGAAAAATTGGAAAAAAAAGTGATGACACATCAGAAAAAAGGGAGAAAAAAAAAAGCGGGGAAAAATCATTAAAAAAAAAAAAAAAAAAAAAAAAAAAAAAAATCGGTTAATTATCTGGGCCCCGTTTTGTAATGCAAAGACTTGATATCAATCGCAACTATGTACATACGTTGAAGGAGACTGCAAACTTGCGATTGATTTGGTTCAATCGCAACTCTTTGTCAGACGGGGCCCAGGCCTGCTAAAACGGAGGTAGCGCCAAGAAAAAAATAAAAATAATTTGTACAATATGTATTTGATTTGAGAGAGAAAAAAAAATCTTTAAAAAGAATGGGGTATTTTTTTTTTGGCACGGGCTCTAAAATGGCAATTTTTTAGACAATTAAACTCTTTGAATGGGGAGATGTCGACCCCATCCTATTTCTATCTCTGGATATCCCTGAATGTAGATACCTTGTTATTCTTAGAGAGCGTATATCATGTATAATTTATTTTCAGGTGCGGTACACTTCTGGAAAAGAGTTTTGAAGACGAGGGCAAAAGCTGTTCGTAAGTTACGCATGACTTTACGAACGACTTGAATATGAAGTGCCAAATAGGATGCCCAAATTTTGTTCACATTTTTTAACAAAGTGTCGTGACTATATTTCCAGTAACCTCAATTAAATGATGGCAATAATTATACTTTGCATTAAAAATGTTTGTTATTATAACATATTTTTTAATGCAAAGATTAACATTCTTATTATAATAATAAGAATGTTAATCTACATCTGCACAGTTGAACTTTAGTTGATGCAATCAAAAAGGATTGAGCATCCAATTTCGCGTTCCATATTCAAGTCGTTCGTAAAGTCATGCGTAACTTACGAACAGCTTTATGAAACACCCCCCGGATCGGATATGGCGCAAATACGTTAAACAAAATGTATGAAAGTGTTTAATGGCCACTTTTTCTAGGAAAGAGAAACGCAAGCTATAGTAAATAACTGTCTCTAAATCATAAAATAACAATGCCACACAAGAATATAAACATAACAAACAATTACAGTCATGTGTCAGGAAATAAACGAATGAACAAGGTTCATAATTTGAGACTGAACCCTCTAAACAAGAAGTTAACGTAATACATGATACTGACAAGTCAATTCGAAGTTGAAGAGTGTGAACTAAAAAAAATTAAACCTAGTATGTGTTCCACTTACATCGGAGTTTAAAAGAAGCATATGTAATTTTGGCAGGTTGTTCAAGACGATAGGGAGGTGGATGGAAGATGATTTTGTTTCCAAGACCTGGACCGATCGAAGTGGCTCTAAGTGACACGGAATATGTGCCGGTATTGGAAGCTGAAGCCACTTGAGGTCTGGTGAGGTCTGGAGGTTTTTCCACAGCTTACAGAAGGCTTCAGTGTTCTTGTTCAGTTTAACAAGTTCCTGTTCAACAAACAGACAACAAAGAAATAATCGAACAAACAAGAAACAGGGATTAGGGTGACGAAGAAGATTTGAATTAATAGTAATACACATCAAATTCGTTGTGGGTCCACTTGGTCCTAACCCTCAATACACCATGAAAAGGTTGGGCAATATTTTCCCAACACTTTGCCCAACGTTGTGCCAATAGTCAACCCAACTATCTATTGGGCAATATTTTGCCCAGTGACAATGACAATGACAATTTATTCTCATGTCACCCACATTGGGGTATTGAGAAGTTTACAATCATTTTTAATCTGTCAATTTAACACTGTAATATATACAATACAAATCGAGCTAATGCTAATCAATACAAAATAACACTATCGACAATAGCGAGCTATTTTTATTTTTTTTTAATCACCGTGATGAAATTTTGAAATTAAATTGTACCCCACAGGCTATTGTTTCACAATATGCTTTTGTTTTGAATCACATCGAATCTCTGGGAATTGGAATATTTTAGAAACAGTCCAAACGTAGTCGCAGTCACAGGGGAAAAAAGGGTGGACGTCGAAGACTGAAACAACTTCTACAAATACCCAATCTTCCTGTCGTATCCACGTCTTCACCCAAAGTTAACTTTGCATTATGGAATGCAAGATCAATTAAGAATAGAATTCCAATATTATCCGAACTTGTTTTAACTCACGAACTTGACATTTTATGTGTCACAGAGACCTGGTTGACAGGTAATTATCGTGATGACCCACCCATTGCTGATCTTACTACAACTCTCCCAAATTATGACATACATCACATCCCACGTATTGGAAGGGAAGGTGGTGGTGTATGTGTGCTTCTTCGTTCTACCTTCAAAATTCACAAAACCGAACTTCAATCATTCAATTCTTTTGAATATATCGATTTAGCTGTATCATCTAACTCCCCAAAAACTCTTCGCCACATCATTCTTTATCGGCCTCAAAAAACAAAAGATAAGCAGCATTTGGCACCGATTTTCTTTCGTGAGTTTGGCACCTTCTTGGAGGATATTGCATCTATACCTGGTTTACTTCTCATCGCCGGAGACTTCAACTTTCATGTAGATGACTCGACTGATAGAGAGGCTACTATTTTTACAGATCTCATAACCTGCGCTGGACTTACTCAAGATGTAACTGGACCCACCCACAAATATGAACACACTCTTGACCTCATCCTAACTCGAAATACTGATAACTTTGTCTCAAATTTAAATACTACCAGTTATTTGCCGTCTGATCATTCTGCTGTAATATGTAATTTGAATATTGCGCGACCAAAACCAGCAAAAATCAAAATCTCTTTTCGTAAATTTCGCGATATTGATATTAATGTCTTTCGCACTGATATATTAAATTCACCTCTGTATAAATCTGCCGCATCTGAATTGGACAACTTCGTTTGTCAATATGACTCTGTTCTAAATGACCTTAAAGACAAGCACGCACCTTTAATAACTCGCACAATAAGGTGTCGTCCTAACGCACCTTGGTTCAATGAGAAATTACATAAAATGAAACGGATCTTACGACGCCTTGAGCGACGTTGGATTGCTTCTAAATTAGAAGTTGACAGACACATTTTCAAAAACCGATGTTATGAATATAATCGCATGATCAAACAATCTAAACAAAACCATCATTCAAAACAATTTGAAGGCTGTAATTCAAAGCAGCTATTTCAAAAAGTCAACAAATTGTGCACACCAAAAGTATCCAAGGTGTACCTTCTGACGATTCTGATCTTTCACTTGCTGAACGTTTTTATGAATATTTTACAGACAAAATTCGGAGTATCAAAAATGTTCTTAAGGATTCATCAAAAACGGATGTTTCCATATCCATGCTTGATTCATGCAATTCTTCATTTCCTGAATTTTCACCAGTATAAGAGGATACTGTCAGAGTTATAATAATGAAATCTCCATCAACTTCATGTAGTCTCGATCCAATGCCGACATGGCTGCTTAAGAACTATTTAGATGAGCTTTTACCAGTCATTACCAAAATTATAAACATGTCTATTCAAGGTGGTCAATTTCCCGATGTTTTGAAATCGGCACAAATCACTCCTCATTTGAAGAAACCAAATTTGGATTGTGACATTTTGAAAAACAATCGGCCTGTTGCCAACCTTAAGTTTCTTGCTAAAACAATTAAACGTGCTTGTGCTTCTCAAATTCAGGGCTATCTATCATCAAACAATCTGTGTAGTAAAATGCAATCTGCTTATAGATCTTCTCATAGCGTTGAAACTGCTCTTTTACGTGTATATAATGATTTGTTGTTAGCTGTGGACCAAGGTGATGAAGCTGTTTTAATACTTTTAGACTATTCTGCGGCTTTCGATACTATCAGTCATGATGTTTTTCTTGATCGCTTACGTAATAGATATGGTGTATCAGGTACTGCCTTGAATTGGTTTAAAACATACTTTATGAATCGTTCACAATCTATTGTCATTAATGACTCATTATCCAAATCTCATGTTCCACTTAAGGGTGTTTCTCAGGGATCCGTAATCGGCCCTTTATCATTTACTCTGTACACTGCACCACTTGAAGATATTATTGAAGCGCATGGTTTAGGCCGAATGATATATGCAGATGACACCTAAGTTTATGTTGTTTTGAAACGTGATTCGGACCATTCTGTTATTACTAAACTTGAAAGATGTATAAATGATATAAAGCTTGGTCCACTGCTAAGGATTTGAAGTTAAATGAGGATAAAACTGAGGTTATACATGTAACATCTCGATTCAGAAAGTCCTCCCATTTACCATCTCTCGAAATTGCTAATGTTCCGATACAACCTGTCAAAAGTGCACGTAACCTTGGTGTCATCTTTGAAAATGATCCTAGGATGGATGATTATATAACAAATATTTGTCGCTCAGCTTCATATGCCTTGTACAAGATAGGTCGTATTAGAAATTTTCTTGATCAAAAATCTACCGAAACGCTTATACATGTCTTGAATTGTTCTGTCTTTGCTTGTCAACAGGAATGGACCCTGCATACATTTAATATTATCACCCGTAACTGAAGCCAACACACAATTAATATCACGGTATTAGTCTCTTTGTGTTCCACCAAGCTAAATTTTTGCACCTTGCACAAATGCACTTCTCAACACGAAATATTTCACTAAATATGTTTTGTTATTTTCACTCAAAATTAATTGAGCCATGCTCACTTTTAATCACTTCACTTATATCTTATTTAACATTGAATACAATACAGTTGCATGGGTTGTTCTTTTATTTTGTTAGCTCGGCAGAGGCCACGGTCATCTTCAAGCATTTACGCTTACGACATGTGGTCTCTTGCTTTTTCCTTTTGTATGACATTTTTATTTAACTCGAAACAAATTTTGTCAAACTTACATGTTATTCATTATATTTATTTGTATGTTTCTTTGTATTGATATGAAAAAGTGGAAATAAAAAAAAAAAAAAAACAAAAAAAAACATGCATTTATTACATGCCGTCTTTATGTTCTCCAAACTCGCACATTGCAAAACTCCAGAGAATCCAAAACTCTGCTGCCAGGCTTGTAACACGCACGCGTTCTTGTGAACACATCACCCCAGTACTTCGCGAATTGCATTGGTTGCCGGTGACGTACCGCATTATGTACAAAATCATAGTTTTTACTTATAAATGGCACTGGTTTTTTCAAAACTATGACCAAATAGTTAAATGGCCCTTTGAGAGCCTGAAACTTTACAAAGATAAAGAATTAGAAATCAGTTACAACTTTTTCTTGTAGCATGGACATGGGCGTAAATCCTTACGTAATACCTATTGTTCAGGGGGGAACAATAGGTATTACGTAAGGATTTACGCCCATGAGCATGGACCTAGATTGACCTCACATAGCTTAATGAAAAAATGTCAACGTTGCTTTATGTGCATGAGGTATCCCTGAACAGCAAATTGTTTACGGAATTTTGTAACAAAATTTACATACCTTTTTGGTTGGAGCCAAAAAAAATATATAGCCACAAACAATATGTTTGTTTTCTATTGATGATTAATAAGCATGGGTGGATCTTAAAAAAAGTTAATAGTAATCTGAATTAACTCGTATATTTTGATGGAACAGTGCAATTGAAAATGATGTTTCAGACGTTACATTTTCCGTAAACAATGTAGACCCTCATTTAACCGACTAGAACAATAAACTAGAAATTGAATTCGTCATGGTGACGAATTAGGTGGTCTGTTTTCAATTTTATGATCATTGAAAAGTCAAAAAAGAAAAAAAAATGAAGAAAAAAAATTGTTGGAGACGCCCGGACTCGAACCAGGGACCATTAGGTCGGAAGTCAAGTGCGTTACCGATATACCAAAACATTTCCCATAGAGAATACACGTAAACGGAACATGGAACTCTCAAATCCCTCTTTGCAAGTGAGATATGAGCATGATCCCGGCATCTGATCGAAAAATAAAGGGCACACATGTGATAGCTTATTGTCTCAGCTACAACATACTCAAAGCTCAGCGTAAACAAAGATAAAACGACGGAGATATTACTCCCGAAAGACGAGAATGTAGAATCCAGTCTTGAGAAAAAGTCATGTCCCATAGAGAATACACGCAAAATGTGAAAAATTAACATGCCTCCTTTAAGCGCAAAAATCCACCATGATGCCTTTGTCAAAATGAAAAATACGTCAAACTTTATTTGTAGAGAATTGTCTCAGCTAGAACCTATCAAAATTTGGATGAAAATTGATTAATATTTACAGAGATACAATCAATTTTCCAAAAATATGATGACGTCATAATATGCAAATTGAAATTTTGAGTTCAGAGGCAATTATGATGACGTCATGAGTTAATTGAGGGTCAAATGAGACATGAAATCATATTTCCGACTCATACTTTATCAAGATATGAAAAAAAAATTGGGGTCATCTTGCATCCTAAAGAGCTACAATTGATTTTGTATAGACATGTTTTTGCCCATATATGCTATGTATTACAAGAGCTCGCACGCACGGACATTTACCTTGAACGGAGGCAATCATGACGTCATGAGTTAATTGAGGGTTCGAACGGACGCTCATTTCGTTATTAATGGTCCTAAAGAGATAAACATGGTATCAAATTGTTCGGAATAAATTGGGCAATACTATGATAGACAAAAAAAAAGCAGATTTTAGGTTGCGTACGACCATTACGAACACAAACGTGCGCGTAAACGGAAAATGGAATTCTCAAATCCCACTTTGTAAGTGAAATATGAGCATGATCCCGGCATCTGATCGAAAAATAAAGGGCACACTTGTGATAGCTTATTGTCTCAGCTACAACATACCCAAAGCTCAGCGTAAACAAAGATAAAACAACGGAGATATTGCTCGTGAAAGACGAGAATGTAGAATCCAGTTTTGAGAAAAAGTCATGTCCCATAGAGAATACACGCAAAATGTGAAAAATTGACATGCCTCCTTTAATCGCAAAAATACGCCATGATGCCATTGTCAAAATGAAATATTGTGTCAACTGCATTTGTAGAAAATATCCTCAGGTAAAGCATATCAAAATTTGAAAGAAATTTGATCAATATTTACAGAGATACAATCAATTTTCCAAAAATCTGCTGACGTTATAATATGCAAATTGAAATTTTGTGTTCGGAGGCCATTATGATGACGTCATGAGTTAATTGAGGGTCAAATGAGACTAGAAATCATATCTCCGACTCATAATCTATCCAAATATGAAAAAAATTGGGGGTATCCATCCATTCTGAAGAGTTACAATGAGTTTTGTATAGGCATGTTTTTGCACATGTATGTTATGTATTACAAGAGCTCGCACGCACGGATGCGTATCTTAACGGACGCTCATTACGTTATTAATGGTCAGAAAAAGGTGGACAAGGTATCAAAATGCTTGAAAAAATGTGCCAAATATGATGACAGAGAAAATTTGGCGATTCTACGTAGCAAAATGCAAGTACGCGCGAAAACGCGCGCGCATGCGCGTACGTGCGTTTTTTTGCAAAATGCTTAAAATGGCCTGAAACGTATGCAAAATTAATTCAGAACGAATTTGAGCATTTTAAAATTTTAATGCGCGCGTACGTGCGCGTCGAGGTGCACGCGCGGAATTTGTTGACATTTTTAGTTGACCTTTGACCTGAAGTTGATGTATACCAAATATGGTTCATTTTTGATTACTCGTTATCGAGATTTGATAATGACCTGATTTTTACAAAATGGCGCCTGGATGACGTCAGGATGACCCAATGAACTTTAAAAAGTTAATTACACTTGAAATCATAGAGCTTGATGACTGACAGAAATTTGAAGGAAATTGACCATGTCGATTTTGAGTAAACGTGTGGACAAAAAAGTGTACGGAAGAAATAAAAATAAAGAATAAAGAAAGAATAAAGAAAGAAAATTCTAACGTAATCAATAGGTGATCTGTCATCGACAGACCACCTAATTAATGAGATTATATATGGTTGAATAAGCTTATTAGTTACTCCAAGTCATTAAATTAAAAGAAAATATAATTTGATTATAGTAGCGCTTATATTAGAAATGAACTCAAAATTTGAAAAAGTTCTCTCATTTTCCGTAAACAATTTTGTAACGTCCGAAACAACTTTCAATTTGAAGTAGCAGAAAATATATGAACTGCAGAACCTATCTATCGTAACATTTTTTAAACATTTCATGGCGGCTACCCACCCAAATTTTTTTTTTGCAGTACATCTCTACAATACTATTTTATAGTTAAAACCAATTTTCCTTTAACAGTTGTAACGTCTGAAACAAATGTAACGTCCGAAACAAAAAATACCAATTTAATGATGATAATCCATATTTTAGGGTATCTGGAGTGAATAAATCATTATGAAATAAGTCATTGTATGTCTTAACACAAGTCAAAACACAAATCAGGTCTTTGAAATCCAATAATTTTGTGTAAGCTCAAGAAGGGTGTTTCGGACGTTACACTATTTGATTGTTAACACATAGTTTGCAAATTTCAACTAATTTTCGATCATATGCGATTTCACAATGCACACTCCTGTTAAAAGCACTATTTTGATAATTTTATTTAGATTTAAATATAAAAATATGAAGAAATTTGATGCAAAAGATCAAATTTTCTGCAAAATTGAATTATAAAACATAAAATATTGAAGCCACACGTTGTGATGCAAGGCATGGCTGGCTGCTTTAGTATATCCTTAATTGTAATTTATCCGAACAAATCTCAATAAAAGTGACTCATAAAAAATATTCAGCCATTTTAACAGCACTTTCTGGTATGCTGTTAGCACGTTTCGGACGTTACATTAAACTGTTAAACAGACATTTTCATACTTTAACTAGTTGAAATGAGGGGGAAAGATAGATGTGAGAATAGCAAATTTCAATATTTCAACCTCTCCTCTTGCTATTTACATTGCTGTGTGTTTGCAAATCATCAGGTTTTCATTTTTCCAGAGGTTGTTCCAAATGATGTCATATAACCAAAGATTGTATGGTCAATTTAAACTATTTGGTAGGTTCCAATAGCTCAAAATCACCCACTTAAGCAATACCCAGTGTACATGTACATGACATTGGTATGAAACAGGTATATAACGTTGATAAAATCAAGCAAATTAAAATGTTTTTCTAAAAAATTATGGGAAGTATGGATTTTCATCTGAAAATACATTTTAAAAAGGGCACTCAGTACACGTAACTGATCTGTGTACAAAGGATTACTACTGCCATTATCCAATACTGAAAAGAGCATTAATGATCCTAAACACACAGTATCTTCCTCAAATGTATAAGCTAGTGTGAAATATAAATGGGCTTTTATACTGCTTGTCCCTTTTCACTTGCCATAGATTCATTAACCATCGTTTATCGTTAAACAGAGAAATTTGAAGGATCCTGTACAAAATTATTTTCTATGAATCTATAATGTTTCACAGATAACTACAATACTTGATTTACCTTCCGAACATCTAATTGGTATCCACATACCTGTTGGAGCAATGTGCAATCTAAGATACATGTTTAACCTATACTGTTTGTCACCTGTGATATCGGCACAGCAAGAGTTAAGATCAATCAACCAACCAACCAAACAATCCATCCACCTATCCATCCATCAATCGGTCATCAATTAAATAAATAAATACTTATTTAAGAGCATTTAAAAGTGTTGTCTTTTGAAACAGCCTCCTAATACAAATAGTGGTAAAGGATGATTGTTACTAGTATTAAAATCTAAAACATACACAATTTTAAAATACATGTAAAATTTCTTATTCTCAGTATGTTCAATGGATAAGAGTTTCCTTATTTCTTATTACTTTAATGGCTGGGGATACAGTTTTATTTAAGAAGAACAAAAATTGTCAATGTTTTGCTTACATACATGTATGTGTTAGTGATTTTATTGAATGACACACTATATAGTTTAAGGCAAA
Organism: Strongylocentrotus droebachiensis; assembly: GCA_035222895.1. Taxonomy (NCBI): domain Eukaryota; kingdom Metazoa; phylum Echinodermata; class Echinoidea; order Camarodonta; family Strongylocentrotidae; genus Strongylocentrotus; species Strongylocentrotus droebachiensis. The sequence goes on along the minus strand of JAVYIG010000315.1, from coordinate 46,329 downwards.
GTGTAACATCGTGTAACATCCTAAACAAACTATAGCATACATTGTACACTGTTGTTCATAACATGCGAAAGAGAGTATGTGTGTCAAAACCCTAATTTAGAGCTATCTTTCACTTTCAAGGGATAAAAAACTGTATTTTTCAAGATAGGAACTCAAAAATTTGCATGAATAATCTCTGAAACACATTCTTAAAGACCAACATATTTGTTGGTGTAGTTAATAGCAAATGAGTTTTGTATCACAGTTATTAGATATGCTATAGTTCCCAATAACATTGTAAGAAATCAAAGTATATCTGGTGAATAAATAGGGAGATAGATTAAAGGTAATACAAAGTTTTGGTATGGGGTCATGAATTTGGTTCAAATGAACATATTGGAAGCATATATGATCCTACAATAATCAGTGATCGTTGTCCCGGTTGAAATCGAGTCTAAAGTGATAAAATTGTCAATAATAAACTCGTTATGTTGTATAGCGCCCTCTCAAGGTCAATATATTAATTTAGCTATAAAACAATGTTATTGTACTAAAATCGACCGATTTGCTATTACCGTTTGGAATATAAATATCACAACTACATATTCTGAGATTTTCATGGTCGCAGCTACCATCGTATGACCGTAGGCGCTATTTGAAATTCATCAAAATTTACCGGGAGCACCGGTAAATTTTTATATTCAATTTTTCTCGAAAGCAGAAATGTTTTAGAGGCTAAATTTTTTGGTGCTAATAATACATCCATAGGGGCATCCAAATATATCAAAATTGTAAAGAATCACTATCCAGCCAATTTTCAAAATTTACCAAAACTTTGTAATTTCTCAAAAATATGAATAGTCCTGATCCTAAAAATACATGTTTAAAGTAAGTTAATATAATTTCATTTTTGACCCTCTTGTGGACACATTTGGTATAATTATGTTAAAAAAACCAGTGCCAAATGCATTCATGAATTGGCACCAATTTATCTGCAAGAATTAATCGAGGAATACAAACCCTCACGCAGTTTACGGTCATCTTCAATTAAACCTCGTATCTACTTCTGTGCCAACTCTTTCTTATAGTAATCGCTCCTTTCGCAAAGCTTCTGCTGAACTTTGGAACAGATTACCTTTAAATGTAAAAAACTGTCAAACCGTTAACCTATTCAAAACTAGTCTCAAGACACATTTATTCAAAATTGCGTTCGATGATTAATTAACTTTGTTCACTTTGCCGTGTATTCCATATGTATTGTAATTTGTATGTTTATTTGCATTTATAGTTTTGTATAAAATGTAATTGTATATCAGTCTATTTTGTGTGTATTGCGCTTAGAGACTTCGGTAGTAAGCGCTTTATAAGTAACGTTTTTATTATTATTATTATTTATTATGATGATAATGATAAAGATAATAATAACAATATTGATTATAATATTTATAATAATCACAAAGCAAAACGATAATAATAATTAATGCGATAATTAATGACGAAATTAATGGAAGTAATTGAAAAAGAAAGTTACTGGCACCAGTAAATTGATATTTGAATTAATGAATCACTGAAAATATTCTTGATATAAATTGGTAATAACAGTGCCCTCAACTGTATTATGATTATAGTCAGGAAAGAAATCTTTACAGCCAAATGTAAACAGTGTTTGCCAGTTTTTGAAAACATAATATCAGCGATAAAGTGTTATTATAGCATGGAAAAGTATATATGTAAAACAAATCTGAAAGAACAGAAATTTGTGAAAAAGTGGTTACTTTTTGCAAAGTGTTTCTGATTGTTTATTTCTTCTAAAATCATTTTGCCAACTAAATCTGTGATATTTATTTTAAATAGTGAACTTCAATTTGTAACTGATACCGGTATCTATAAATGTATTTTCTTATCATATTTTGAATGGCCAGGAATATTATTTTGAATTTCTGCATGTAAAAACCAATTCTTGTATACATAATAATGTGAACGATATTATTTAATAAAGGATCCCTGTGGAAGGGAAAAAGAAAAAAAAAAAAAAGAAAACAAAAGAATAAGATAGGGGTATAGATGCCATGCATTACCCAATAATGCCGGCCAAACTCTATTTTTTAATCACGTTTTGGCTGGTTTATTATAAACTGTTATGCACTTTTTTTTCTTAATGTCTAATAGGTGGTATTAATATTCGTTTACAAACGCTTTTTACACTTTGTTTGGTAAACTATGAAGATTTATAAAGGTATATAGACCATGGTCCACATATAACCACGTTCGTTAGTTTTAACCAAACATTCAGAATATTTTTTTTGATAATTTCTTTTGCCCTCCTCAAACCCGCGCATACAAACAAACACACACACACACACGCACACACACACAGCGCGCGCAGATGCGTTTTTCGTGTTAAAAATGATTATGTACACATGTATGTTAGTAAATGATCCAGGACATCTTTTTGTCGGAATATAATGTTCTGAGAACGATTTGAAAGGTTACTCCATAACCAAGGACCTAATAATCTTTTAAAAATTGATGTTCATACAAATGGAGCATCTAAATAAAACGTATACTGGATACAAGTTGACCAACTAAAAATCCTAATACAAATTGTATATTACTTCAAGTTGAATTTGAGTTCAGCTTATAAATGCAAATACACTGCTAAAGAACCTGTCTGGAAGAAATGAAGACAAAACGCTGATTATGAAGTAGGCCTACATTATTATTGATATTTACTTTGACATTTTGTAATGACATTAAGAAAAAAAAAAAAAAAAAAAAAAAAGCAAAAAAAAAAAAAAAAAAAAAAGCAAAAAAAAAAAAAAAAAAAAAAAAAAAAAAAAATTGGTATTGGTAAGTGGTATTGGTAAACGTAAGTACCCTACTTCACACGTGCATAATTGTTTAGCATTTTGTCCAAAATGTGGGCAAAGATATGACCCTTCAACTGCCCGACTACGGTAGCCCACTTGTTGGGAAAATCTGGACCAGCTGTTGGGCAAAATACGAAAATGCACGTACTTACGTTTACCAATGCATAAGCATATCACCGGATTCAACATGATATTAATGATAATACGTATCAAAAGGTTTGTGTCACTGAACAATGCTTGTTCTATGGAGAATGACGTGACACATACTCCTTTTTTACATCCATCTTCATTCTGCTAAAAGTACCACATATTTTTGTACATCCATCTTCATTCCGCTAAAAGTACCACATATTCTTTTACATCCATCTTCATTCTGCTAAAAGTACCACATATTTTGCCTAGTTTGACTAGTATAATACGACAAAGCATTTATTCTTTCTAGTAAAGCAGACACATTACAATTTTAATATGATTTACTATTGTTTTTATATGTTAAAGTAGTCAATTTACTGTTATTTTCAGCCCGTTTTCGGTATAAATCAACAGGTCAGGCGACAAAGCTTTATTTACATGTCACAATTAGGCATACCGCTCACTTCTAATTTTTAGTTTGAAAAAGTCATTTTCTATGTAATTTGATCTATCCAACCATATACAACTCGTTTTGAAAGAATATTTGATTGGGGGGGGGGGGGGGGGCAACCGTTAACAACAACAGGAAGCAAACAGGTTATTATAAACACCACCCCCATTGCATTGTGAGCAGAGATAATTAAAGCGTGACTTACTTTCTCTTGAATAATCAGCTGCCTAACCTTTGGCAGTAAGGTTAAAACATGGATGAGGCTGCTCACTGAATTCACATAGTTGGTCTTAAAAACAAGGATCGATGTGAGGTGCTTCAGATTAAACCCGATATCGGCAGGGATGGGGAGACTTAGGCGACTGAGAAGGGACGAAGAGTTCAACTGATTCCATAGCCCTCCAAAAACTGGCAGATCTGGCAGATCTTGAGATTCCTGAAGGAACATTCCATGCAGATGGATAATGACACTGAAATATTCCGTAGTTTCTTAACTGTATATTGCATTATAGTGATTTGCAATGGCTAAACTCCATCCTGATACCAAAGTGTTTTCCTGTCAACTAATCATTCTTCAAGAAGCTAACTACAGGTTAATGGAAAAAAAAAATGAAATGGACGACCTTGGCTGTTGAATAATTATGACAGATGACAGAATTGCATCATAATTTTTTAGTACGAGAGGGCTTTGGTCTCGACCTTCCAGTAATATTATTATTACTTCTTATAATATTCTGGGTTGATATATACATGTACATGTACTACTATTTAAGCGCTTTAGAGAAATGTCATTACCCCGGTCATCAGATTCGGGCTTGCCCACGCACAATAGTATGAACAGTCTCCACTCCACAGGGAGCATTCCAGCCCGGGGCCATTTTACAGACGCTCACATGCAAAACTACAATGACATTTGGATCCTCTTATTTGTAATATGGTGAACGAATAGAACGAAAATTATGCATATAACATAAATATGGCAAATTGAACGACACCAAGTCTTACATTGTAGTATATCACGAGTTCACTGAGGTTCGGAAGGAACACCATGATTTGCGCGTAGTAATCTGCAGATGGAAGTATACCAGTGGTGAAGCTGTTGACAGAGCACAGGGGCTCCATCTGAGGCCACATGTTCGGTGGAACATCCCGAGACATCTCCATATGTGTGAGGTGGATACAAGTATGCATGCTGTTCCATAGTCTCTCAAATACGTCCAGAGAGCTCGTCTTTCCAGAGATGTCAATGGCTGTGATCTACAACGCATAACCATGGTAACAGTGATAAAGGTATTAATAGGTTTTCTTGAGCACGGTAAGTCGAATAGATGCAATATAATGACAACGTCGAACATGATATTGTACGTAGAAATAAAATTTCCTTTTATCTTGTTTACAAAATTATAACACAGAGCGTTCAAATATAACAAACATTAATCACAGGGGATGGAATGGAATAGTGGCTGTTTCATCAGTGTCACACATATAGAATGAGAATTTAATCGCCTATTTCTCTTCTTTTCATCGGCTATTTAATCGCCCTTTTCTCCGTTGTTGCTTTCATACTGGCCGTTTCATCGGATGCATCCGATGAAAATCAGCCCAGTTAGAAAAGGGTAGTACTCTCATAAAAAACCTCATTAAGAAAGCGTTCGGGAGAAAAAGGCGATTAAAACAGCGATTAAAATGGTCAAAGGTCGCGGTATACGCGCGCTTTATCGTAACCAGCTGTGTTTGTTGACTTATGGTTGAACATGCTGCATGCTAGCTAGATGGAGCGCGGTCTTAATAATTACGCAATAATTCTTCACTTCCGGCAAGTGCTCGCCACAGCGAGTGAATTTCACCGGCAGTATGAAAGGGCTTACATCGAAAGGGTGCGGTGCGGTGCGGCGCGGTGTGGTGAGTTCAACGCACCCTTTCGAGAAAAGCGGGGGGGGGGGGGGGCTTTGAGAACGGAGTACCGTCTTAACACACTCTTTCGGGAAAAGCAGGGGGTCTTTTCTCGAAAGGGTGCGTCGACTAGTCTTTAACATCAGTCGTTTAAAATGTTTAAGGAATAGAAATTTCGTTTTATAAATTGATATAATCAAAATTGAAACTTCTTTTTACGTAGTCTAGCAGATCAGGCGTTTCTAAGAATTAAATCAGTAAATAAAAAGAAACACAATTAAATAATTAACTTAAATATTAAAAAAATGGCAAAGTTAATATAGTTTTTTAGCTAGTCTTACATGTCAGTCGTTTATTTATTGAAATAAAAATAATATCCATTTCTTTTTTTGTATGGAATTCAGTTTTTAAATAATCTTGCATAACTGTCGTTAAATTACAAATAAAAATTAATTGCCATTTTACTTAATCAGACACACGTTTATGTATTTGTTAAGTCTTGCTGAAAAATGTAGGGGTGCACATGCTTTTCCATGTGTGTTTTTTTAAAAACATTTTGCCAAAACAAATTGAAATTATCTTTTATTGTCTATACCATCTGAAAAATGTATTCACCGGCATATATGCCATCTATAATGGCCGTTGCTATCACATCCACACAAATTTAGAATTAAGGAAAGTCACATTCTTTCACATAATATGCCCTTCCTTTAAAGTTCAAAATAAATGTGTCACCTTCATAATCAGTTATTATCCAATTAAGACAGCAACAAGACATACCCAATCAACATTCACTCACACACCGGTTCAACTTTTCTACAAACTTCGTTATTGATGCTAATTAAAAAGACAAAATATAATAAAACTCTGATATAAAAGTCAACATATTTATTACTTTATAATAAACTGTGGCACTCTGTGTTGATCCTATAAAAGCTCCACCCCCCCCTCTCTGTCTCTCTGGCGCGAATCCAGGGGGTACGGGCGGGCCTTGCCCCCCCCCCCCCCGAAAAAAAGAGAGAGAGAAGGAAAAGAAAGGATAGGGAAAAAGGAGAGAAAGGGAAAGAAAGAAGAGGAAGAAGAAAAGAAAAGGGGGAGAAGGAGACCGGGGGCGAGAGGGCCTTACGTCGTAGGCTGTTTCCCCCACCCCTCCATAAAAAAATAAGAGAGAAGGAAGGAAAGGGAAAGAAAAAGGAAAGGAGCAGATAAAGGGAAGATGAGCGTCTAAGGGTCCACCTAAGGGCCCTAGGTGGAATCCAGAGGGCGGAACCCCCGGAAGCTGAGGCGTTTTAGGCATTTAATCACGGTCAGATGAGCATATTTTGATACCTCATTATTTTGTGACACTGGCAGTTAACTATTTTGCTTTCTAGACCTTTGCCCCCCTCCCCCCCCCCCGATCCACAACTTATTGGCGGGAAAATTGCAACTGATATCCCCCTTCTTTTCTGTTCTTATTTCTCTTTTTTCCTTCCCTTTATCTGCTCTTTTCCTTTTTACTTTTCCTTTCCCTCCTTCTCTCTTATTTTTTGATGGGGGCGGCGGGGAGGCAACAGCCTGCGACGCAATTCCCTTTCGCCCCGGTCTCCTTCTTCCCCCTTTTCTTTTCTTCTTCCTCTTCTTTCTTTTCCTTTTTCTCCTTTTTCCCTTTCCCTTCTTTTCCTTCTCTCTCTCTCTTTTTTTTGCGGGGGGGGGGGGGGGACAAGGCCCGTTCGACCCCCCCTGGATTTGCAACTGAGAGACAGAGAGGGGGGTGGAGCTTTTATAGGATCAGCACAGAGTGTCGCAGACCCATGCAAGTAACCATCTATGTTGAACTCACCATAATACCTTAATTGTTACTAATATTATTGTTTGTTAGTGTAATGTTTATTGAAAAGTAATAAACATGTTGACTTTTATATCAATTTTTTTAAAATTATATTTTGTCTTTTTAATTAGCATCAATAACGAAGTTGGTAGAAAAGTTGAACCGGTGTGTGAGTGAATGTTGATTGGGTATGTCTTCTTGCTGTCTTAATTGGATAATAACTGATTATGAAGGTGACACATTTATTTTGAACTAAAGAAGGGCATATTATGTGAAAGAATGTGACTTTCCTTAAATTTAAATTTGTGTGGATGTGATAACAACCATTATAGATGGCATATATGCCGGTGAATACATTTTTCAGATGGTATAGACATAAAAGATAATTTCAACATATTTGTACCATATTTTCAGCTCAGCTAAAATGAAAGCACAATTGAACATGTTTTATGTGCGTAAAAAGTGCACGAATAATAATCTAATCGTAAGTTGCACAGCCTTTGCGAACATTGTCGCAAGACCTAACGCAGCTCGGACCCATGCGTGTGTATTTGTGTTGTGTTGTTTATGTAATCCTGCGAGGCGAGACAATTTCGAAATAACTGCGAATGTGCCAGCTAACAATACGAAATAAGTTATAACATCACACATGATTCGGGAAGAAAAATATGTTGATCATGCCTCGGGGTGGGGGGGGGGGGGGGGGGGTGGGGTACGGGTAGGGACAGTTCCATTTGCATTTTCTGCTCTGCTGATGCTGCTTCTCATCTAACGGAGGAGAACGAAAAATGCCGAAATGAAAATGAAATTCTTCCAGTTCCACGCTGATGGATTTTACTAGTCTAGACCTAGTCTAGGCAGAGGCCTGGACGGTAAAGACCTAGATCTAGACTAGTCTCTAGTACTAGGCCTACACTGACACTCAGTACTGACTGAAATCTGAATAAGGCTTGAGCTTGAGCTCGAAGTCGGTGGTGGTGATACACACAAACACGTAACGTACTGACGTAGGCCTAGCCCTAGCTAGGCTAGGCGTAGACCTAGATCTAGATCTAGTCCTCAGTCTCAAGAAATTAGTAAAAAAAGGACAAAGCACGCCAAACCATGGCATGAATTTATGAAAAGTATTTTGTTAATTATTGTAAAAGGTGTAGATCTAGATCTAGACCTAGATCTAGATCTAGGTCTAGATCTACTCATCTAGTCTAGATCTAGACCCTATTCTAGACCCTAGATTTAGAAATTGAAATGGAATAAAATATTTTTCAAAATAGTAGATCTAGGTCTAGTCTAGAGCGTCTAGACCTACGCCGTAGGGTCTAACGGAAGTCACTAGACTTTTTAGACAAAACATGACAGGAATTGGCCCCTACGTTCTTATGGAGGTTCAGTGACATCATCTTTCCTAATTAGTCTACCCAAGCAATACCAATAGTAATTAGTATGAATCAACAATAGATCTATAGCACTCCTTTCTTTAATGCAATCAAGGTCTATCGTTACTATTTTTTTTAGAGTTTGCAAAAGCTATTCAAAATCAGATTGTCTACAATACAAAGAATGCAAAACATGTAATATCATAGGGTCTAGGATTTATTTGATAAACAATGAATAGAATCTAGGGTCTAATATTTTTTCATAAATTCATGTTCTAATTTTAATTCACTTTTTTCTATTTTGTTATGACAGAGACAGCATGGCTGAATATATTCACCATCTCCGCCGGCTTGACCGGAACAGAGAGTTGATAGGCAGACCTCAGAGAGGCCTTCGTGACCCATGAACCCTTTTGAAGTGTATGATGATGATGAGTCATTCCGGACCAGGTCCTGGTTTTCCAAAGAGACAGCGCTCTACCTCATCAACTTGGTGGATGAAGAGCTGAGGAGGACGACAGACAGAAACAACCCAATACCTATACAGGTAGTGACAGCACTTCGATTCTATGCTGTTGGTGAGTAATTTACCTTATTTAGTATGGGAATGTTATGTTAAAATTCTATTTAATCTGGGCTGAGCGAAAAAGTAAAAGGATAAAATTGTGGTTAGCCTACCATGTTTTGCGGGAGGTTTTTTCATAAACTGGGAGATTCTACATCAAAGCAGGAGGAAGGGCATGGTGGCGTGAGACTCCCTCTAAATGCAAGAGGGTTGACAGCCCTGATTTAATAAAAAATCTATTCTACAATTTTAAGGACATTGAACATTTCTCAGTTTGAGAATTTGATCTGGCCATGTAACTTCTAAGAAATTGTACTAGTTGATATTTCACTAAAAGGATTTTTTTTTTTACAGGGTCGTTCCAAAAGATGCATGGTGATGAGGCACAGCTTTCACAGTCTTCTGTATGCAGAGTCATCAAAGACGTGTCAGAAGCGTTTGCGAGAAGAAGGGAACAATTCATGAAGTTCCCAACATCAAGTGAAGAAGTAGAAGCAACACAGCAGCAGTTCTACCAGTACTGCAGGTTGCCAGGTTTTCTAGGTGCAATTGATGGGACTCATGTCTACATCAGGAGTCCTGGTGGAGATCAAGCCCTGTATTTTATTAATAGGAACAACAGATACTCTATTAATGAAATGAAAATTTAACCTTTTTTCGGAGATGCCCCCCATTTACTTTTATTCCAATTAATTAAATAACCGATATGGAATTGGTTCACCCTTTAGTTACTCTGAACGAAACGTACACCCATGCAGTACTGTGGTCTGAAACCATTAGACCGTATGATTTGAAATCTAATGGTTGATATAGTTCCTCCCAAAAACATTTTTGCCAAAGGTACCAACCACTTTGAAATGGAAATGGTCATCATCTTCATCATCATCGACCTCATCACTGAAATCGTTATTTGACTGCGTTATCACCATCGCCACTGACAACATCGCTGTCATCATTATCATCACTAACATCATCATCGACTTCAACATTGTCTTCGTCAATAACCTTGAATACTTGTTTTGATTATCCATATTAAATCATCAATATTTAAATATACATTTCTCTTGTTTGATGGTGTGGTTTTTCTCGTGAAATCATTAAATTAGGAGGTAAACGTTTTACAAGTGAATGACCTACTTTGTTTATCTTGTTTAATTATTAATATACCATTTGCTGTTATCTATTATTTATAATTACCCAGTACACACCATGAATTAAAATGGATTCAGTATGTTTCGCTAAATCCAAACACCCAGAGAGAGAGAGCAAAAGATAAAGAGAGAGATGAAGAAAGAAGGAGAAAGGGTATGTGTGAGAGAGAGAGGTGGAGGAAAAAAGAGAAAGAAAAGGGGTATGAGAGGGATTTTAAAAAATGGAGTTCTAACGAAATAAAAAGATTATTTGAGAGAGCTGGTGAAAAAAGAGAAACAACAAACAAAAACAAGGAAGGTGAAAGAGTGAGAAATAGAGACGAAATTTACAAAAAAGTTTGACTTTTCTTATTGTTTAAATCACTATTCCCTTGAGAAATTAAATACAGCAGAAAAATTAAGAAAAAAATGAACGCCCCCCTAAGAAAAGAATTAATACAGCAAATAAACAAATTCAGAAAAAATTAATGCCCCCCCCTAAGAAAATAATTAATGCCCCCTCTCCCCTAAGAAAAATTAAGAACAAAATTAACCCCCCCCCCAATAATGCCCCACCCCCTAAAAAAACAATTAATGTCCCCTCCCCCCCCTCCGAATTAGGCCTAATAATTCTTTATCACCTGTCAAGACTTCCTTGTTTTTGCTGTCCTCTTATTTTATATGACCAGTAAGCCCAGTTTTTGTCTCAATACATCTATGCATTTTATGCATTAATGCCAGTATTTTCCATCAGATAGTATTTATCGTAACCTTTCAGCCCTTTCTTTCTACATCATCAACACATTCTGGAAACGTCATCGATCTCTTTCGCTGCCTCTACGGAGTCTACGCTATATATAACACGAGTCTTAAATTACTCATTACTTCGGATTGATTAATTGCTAAACTAAAGTGTGCATGACCTACGCTCTAAAATCATCATAACAATCACGAAAATGTGATCATAGCTCTAAAATGAACACTACATCATAGATTTTACTCTGGTAAAAGGGTCGTTTACAGAAGTTTTTTTTTTTAAACTCTTCCACGAAAAGTCTCCTGTCGATGTTTAGTGTGTTGTGAGCATATCTCTATGGTTGTGAGCAACAATGCGCTCTGGCGCGGCTGCCCAGCTGATCATAATTATGTCGGACGATATAGGGCATAAATTACAACGATAGTGAGGAATTATTGAGGTAATTTATGCGAAATGCGGAAATATTTTGAGGACATTTGTCAGAGAACTGTTTTAGTATGTGAATAGTGGTTTAAAGTCTTATCTCCACTTGGAATCGGTCGGTTTTCAGTCTCTACTTGTAGGCGAAGAGTAATTAGCCCAAATACAACTGAATCTGGACTTAGCAGACGACGGTGAACTAGGTGGAGTAACTAAGTGTACTGAGCGCGCATGCTCAGTTGAATGCTTCAATTTTGCGCATGCTCAGTTCATTTTTTTGCTCTTTTAGGCATGCTTAAACCGTGGGTTAAACCGTGGGTTAGATTTAGACCATGGGTTATTTAACCCTCGCTTTGTGAATACCGAGCGAGGTTTAAACCGTGGGTTAGATTTAGCCTGGGCTAAATAACCCAGGGTTAGATTTAGCCTGGGTTAAATCTAACCTCCTTTGTGAATTCGGGCCATTGGCCCGAATTCACAAAGGAGGTTTAGATTTAACCCAGGCTAAATCGCGTCATAATACGTCATAACACCGAGCTTTAAACCATGGGTCATTATTTTGGTATTCACAAAGGAAGTTTAGATTTAACCCAGGCTAAATCGCGTCATATTACGTCATATTTTTAACCTGCTCAGAGGGGTGGTTTTAAACAGCGGACTAAATCTAACCCACGGTTTAACGCGTCATATGACGTCATACCAGCGAGCTTTGGCTTTTTAGCGCAGACGATCGTACAAATTTTGTTGACAAATTTGTCGTGAACCAAAGTGAAGAGACCTTCACAAAGTTGCTGTTCTTTCAACTGTGATAGCCTACATTGTAAGTATTTTTAGTTATTCACAACATATTTGTACCATATTTTCAGCTCAGCTAAAATGAAAGCACAATTGAACATGTTTTATGTGCGAAAAAAGTGCACGAATAATAATCTAATCGTAAGTTGCACAGCCTTTGCGAACATTGTCGCAAGACCTAACGCAGCTCGGACCCATGCGTGTGTATTTGTGTTGTGTTGTTTATGTAATCCTGCGAGGCGAGGCAATTTCGCAATAACTGCGAATGTGCCAGCTAAACAATACGAAATAAGTTATAACATCAAACAATTGTGTGATTCGGGAAGAAAAATATGTTGATCATGACATTTGAGACATTCCTGGCCTCGGTGGGGGGGGGGGGGGGGGGGGTAGCGACAGTTCCATTTGCATTTTCTGCTCTGCTGATGCTGCTTCTCATCTACGGAGGAGAACGAAAAATGCCGAAATGAAAATGAAAATTCTTCCACGCTGATGGATTTTACTAGTCTAGTCTAGAATCTAGGCCTACTATATACAGAGGCCTGGTCTAGACCTAGATCTAGACTAGTCTCTAGGCCTACACTGACACTCAGTAGATCTAGATCTACTCCCGATCTACTGTCAACTGACTGAATAAGACTTGAGCTTGAGCTCGAAGTCAGTGGTGGTGATACACACAAACACGTAGGCCTAGCTAAGCTAGGCGTAGACCTAGATCTAACGTTAGATCTAGTCCTCAGTCTCAAGAAATTAGTCAAAGGACAAAGCACGCCAAACCATGGCATGAATTTATGAAAAGAATTTTGTTAATTATTGTAAAAGGTGTAGATCTAGACCTCTAGATTCTAGACCTAGATCTAACTTAGATCTAGACCCTATTCTAGACCCTAGATTTAGAAATTGAAATGGAATAAAATATTTTTCAAAATAGTATTAGTCTAGTAGTCTAGACTCTAGATCTAGGTCTAGGTCTAGACCTAGGCCGTAGGGTCTAACGGAAGTCACTAGACAAAACATGACAGGAATTGGCACCTACATAATCTTATGGAGGTTCAGTGACATCATCTTTCCTAATTACCCAAGCAATTAAATTACTAGAATCTAGTATGAATCAATAGCACTCCTTTTATTTTAATGCAATCAAAGTAGATATAGGTCTAGGCGAGTAGACTAGATTCTAGGCCTAGATCTATCGTTACTATTTTTTTTAGAGTTTGCAAAAGCTATTCAAAATCAGATTGTCTACAATACAAAGAATGCAAAACATGTAGAGTCTAATATCATATGGTCTAGAGATCTAGTAGGATAAACAATGAATAATATTTTTTTATTTCATGTTCTAATTTTAATTCACTTTTTTCTATTTTGTTGTGACAGAGACAGCATGGCTGCATATATTCACCATCTCCGCCGGCTTGACCGGAACAGAGAGTTGATAGGCAGACCTCAGAGAGGCCTTCGTGACCCATGAACCCTTTTGAAGTGTATGATGATGAGTCATTCCGGACCAGGTCCTGGTTTTCCAAAGAGACGGCGCTCTACCTCATCAACTTGGTGGATGAAGAGCTGAGGAGGACGACAGACAGAAACAACCCAATAGTACCTCTATACAGGTAGTGACAGCACTTCGATTCTATGCTGTTGGTGAGTAATTTACCTTATTTAGTATGGGAATGTTATGTTAAAATTCTATTTAATCTGGGCTGAGCGAAAAAGTAAAAGGGTAAAATTGTGGTTACCATATTTTGCGGGAGGTTTTTTCATGAACTGGAGATTCTACATCAAAGCGGGAGGAAGGGCATGGTGGCGTGAGACTCCCTCTAAATCATGAAATGCAAGAGGGTTGACAGCCCTGATTTAATAAAAAATCTATTCTACAATTTTAAGGACATTAAACATTTCTCAGTTTGAGAATTTGATCTGGCCATGAAACTTGTAAGAAATTGTACTAGTTGATATTTCACTAAAAGGATTTTTTTTTTTTGTACAGGGTCATTCCAAAAGATGCATGGTGATGAGGCACAGCTTTCACAGTCTTCTGTATGCAGAGTCGTCAAAGACGTGTCAGAAGTGTTTGCGAGAAGTAGGGAACAATTCATGAAGTTCCCAACATCAAGAGAAGAAGTAGAAGCAACACAGCAGTAGTTCTACCAGTACTGCAGGTTGCCAGGTTTTCTAGGTGCAATTGATGGGACTCATGTCTACATCAGGAATCCTGGTGGAGATCAAGCCCTGTATTTTATTAATAGGAACAACAGATACTCTATTAATGAAATGAAAATTTAACCTTTTTTCGGAGATGCCCCCCTTTAGTGATGCCACCCTTTAGTTACTCTGAACGAAACGTACACCCATGCAGTACTGTGGTCTGAAACCATTAGACCGTATGATTTGAAATCTAATGGTTGATATAGTTCCTCCCAAAAACATTTTTGCCAAAGGTACCAACCACTTTGAAATGGAAATGGTCATCATCTTCATCATCATCGACCTCATCACTGAAATCGTTATTTGACTGCGTTATCACCATCGCCACTGACAACATCGCTGTCATCATTATCATCACTAACATCATCATCGACTTCAACATTGTCTTCGTCAATAACCTTGAATACTTGTTTTGATTATCCATATTAAATCATCAATATTTAAATATACATTTCTCTTGTTTGATGGTGTGGTTTTTCTCGTGAAATCATTAAATTAGGAGGTAAACGTTTTACAAGTGAATGACCTACTTTGTTTATCTTGTTTAATTATTAATATACCATTTGCTGTTATCTATTATTTATAATTACCCAGTACACACCATGAATTAAAATGGATTCAGTATGTTTCGCTAAATCCAAACACCCAGAGAGAGAGAGCAAAAGATAAAGAGAGAGATGAAGAAAGAAGGAGAAAGGGTATGTGTGAGAGAGAGAGGTGGAGGAAAAAAGAGAAAGAAAAGGGGTATGAGAGGGATTTTAAAAAATGGAGTTCTAACGAAATAAAAAGATTATTTGAGAGAGCTGGTGAAAAAAGAGAAACAACAAACAAAAACAAGGAAGGTGAAAGAGTGAGAAATAGAGACGAAATTTACAAAAAAGTTTGACTTTTCTTATTGTTTAAATCACTATTCCCTTGAGAAATTAAATACAGCAGAAAAATTAAGAAAAAAATGAACGCCCCCCTAAGAAAAGAATTAATACAGCAAATAAACAAATTCAGAAAAAAATTAATGCCCCCCCCCCCCTTAAGAAAAAAATTAATGCCCCCTCTCCCCTAAGAAAAATTAAGAACAAAATTAACCCCCCCCCTAAAAAAAACAATTAATGTCCCCTCCCCCCCCCGAATTAGGCCTAATAATTCTTTATCACCTGTCAAGACTTCCTTGTTTTTGCTGTCCTCTTATTTTATATGACCAGTAAGCCCAGCTTTTGTCTCGATACATCCATGCATTTTATGCATTAATGCCAGTATTTTCCATCAGATAGTATTTATCGTAACCTTTCAGCCCTTTCTTTCTACATCATCAACACATTCTGGACTACTAACGTCATCGATCTCTTTCGCTGCCTCTACGGAGTCTACGCTATATATAACACGAGTCTTACTTCGGATTGATTAATTGCTAAACTAAAGTGTGCATGACCTACGCTCTAAAATCATCATAACAATCAACGAAAATGTGATCATATAGCTCTAAAATGAACACTACATCATAGATTTTACTCTGGTAAAAGGGTCGTTTACAAAAGGTTTTTTTGAACTATTCCACGAAAAGTCTCCTGTCGATGTTTAATGTGTTGTGAGCAACAATGCGCTCTGGCGCGGCTGCCCAGCTGATCATAATTATGTCGGACGATTATAGGCCATAAATTACAACGATAGTGAGGAATTATTGAGGTAATTTATGCGAAATGCGGAAATATTTTGAGGACATCTGTCAGAGAACTGTTTTAGTATGTGAATAGTGGTTTAAAGTCTTATCTCAACTTGGAATCGGTCGGTTTTCAGTCTCTACTTGTAGGCGAAGAGTAATTAGCCCAAATACAACTGAATTTGGACTTAGCAGACGACGGTGAACTAGGTGGAGTAACTAAGTGTACTGAGCGCGCATGCTCAGTTCAATGCTTCAATTTTGCGCATGCTCAGTTCATTTTTTTGCTCTCTTAGGCATGCTTAAACCGTGGGATAAACCGTGGGTTAGATTTAGACCATGGGTTATTTAACCCTCGCTTTGTGAATACCGAGCGAGGTTTAAACCGTGGGTTAGATTTAGCCTGGGCTAAATAACCCAGGGTTAGATTTAGCCTGGGTTAAATCTAAACCTCCTTTGTGAATTCGGGCCCTTGTGTTTCCTTTTTTTTACTGATTTAATTCTTATAAACGCCTGATCTGCAAGACTACGTAAAAAGTAGTTTCAATTTGGAGTATTTCAATTTATAAAACGTCATTTCTATTCCTTGTAAACGACTGATGTTAAAGACCAGTCGACGCACCCTTTCGAGAAAAGACCCCCGCTTTTACCGAAAGGGTGTGTTAAGACGGTACTCCGTTCTCAACGCACCCCTTCGAGAAAAGCAGGGGGCTTTTCTCGAATGGGTGCGTTCAACTCACCACACCGCGCCGCACCGCAACGCACCCTTTCGATGTAAGCCGTATGAAAGCGACAGGGGGAAAACGCGGTTTCACCTTTGTTTACATAAGGACAATTCAATCGGTATTTTCATCGGTTATTTATTATGTTCAATTTCATGCGAGACTATAATAAACTTTTGATTTGCCCCCATTCTTTTTTCCCTTCACTCTTCCCCTTCTCGCCATCTTTCTTCTTTTAACTCCCTGTCTCTTCCCTTCCTTCCATCTCCTCCCGTTCCCCTTTAATTTGAGTCTCTCTCCTTTCCTCCATGCCCCTCTCTAATCTATTACCTTCTCCTTAACAGATCGTGGCAGTTTCTCAAATTTAACCACGTTTGATGCTGTAATTTGCAGAGGCAGTTTTCCGTTAAAAAAACTTGTCGAATACGTTTCAAAAACGTCTGCACATGTTCCTGCCTCGGTAAGGATATCGAAGATGATGCCAATGTTATTAGAGAGGTCAAACAACAAAAATCCATGAATGAGAGATTTCAAAATTTTGCGGCACGCCGTAACCGATGTCCCTGATGCAAATTGAAAGATTTCTTTCATGTCATCGTCTACGTATGAACTCCATAATTCTATAGGGTTGATATTTCCTTCATCGAGGCCACTTGCAAGATATCTTCCTGCTGAATATTCCTGCGCTAACTTGTGGAAAAATTCAATTTGGATGCTCATGTCACTATCCGTCTCCATGTCACTATCCGTCTTCATGTTCCGTGTTAACAGACCAAGTGAGTAGCTGATGTTAACTTTGTTATCATGAACTTCACTAAAATCGTTCTTACTTAACACCAATGGATACAGATCCGTCTTGTTGCTCAATTTCGTAAAGGCAACTTTCCCGACTGAAACAAGTATGTCGTTGAGCTGGGTTCGATTGATCTCTCTCTCATCCTTAGCATTCAGGTGTGTCCTCAATAACTCCATGATCCTATCAAATAATTTGGTTCGGGTGAAGTTTCCATGAATATTGCCATCATTCCACAAATAACACACCATAGTGCACAAAAGCGGCGTGGAAATCATTTCGTTGGTAACGATGTCTTCTTCCAAATATTTCTTTAGTTCTGCTCCTTTTGTTTCATTGGAAAGAAAGAATTTGTTGATGAAATCTGTGGCATGCTGTTGAGAATATCCTTCTATAACCATCTTTGTGTAGTAGACATCTCTCGAATCGAAGTCTTCTTTCCTTACGGGGCGAGACGTTACCAAGACCCGACATTGCCTACATCTCTTCTGACATAATATATCAATGATGTCACCTACGTTATCCTTGCAATTTAGCTCGCCACTAAATTCATCGTAACCGTCGAAGAGCATGACAATATTCTTCTCATGGGAATCGATATATTCTTCGAGTTGTTTTTGAAACTTCTTGTATTTCTTTCCCAGCAACGAAACAATGGCTTCGGTTAGTCCTGTCTTGGCATTCATGTTTCTCATCTTGAAGACAAAGAGCAACTTCACATTCTTTAAAGGGGAGTCTTTTTTTTTATTAGCCCAATCATAAGCCATTTTCGCTACAGCTGTAGTTTTTCCCCGGCCAGCCTCCCCAAACAACACAATTCTTCTTGGCAACGATCCACGAACTTTAGTCTGTAATATATCGTTGACTGATCCATTTAAAGTTGACTTCTGTAAGGGTTTGTCCGGAATATTATTCTTGTCTTCTTTGTAGAGGCTGACGGTCGTGTAGAGCTTTTCTAGGTTCACGTAATCGTACGATTTCAACGGCTGGATGTGAATTTTAAAGAGCTGGTCCTCATAGTGTTTCCGTAATGTCACTTGACACTCTTCAAGGCTGAAAGTTTCTGCTATGTATTCTGGAATGAATACACACAAATTAATGGGGAAAAAATAATAATTTTGAGTTGCAACTTCAGCGCTGTTGTCCCAAGAGTATTAAATTTCTTTTACACGTAACAGTCATATCTTTGTAATGGTCGTAGAAATGTATCAACTTGTTTTCAACATAATCTTTTTCTTTCAACAGTTCAAATCTTGCCAGTTGTATACCACTCTAAACCAAATAACTTCTTTAGAATAGTTTAAAGAAGTAATGTCAGAAGAAAATGCCATTTACAGTTCACAGTCTCCACTCCACTTGCAAGTATGAGCAGCATTTCAGACAGTCGCCCCTTAAACGGGCGGGGACACGCTAATCCATTGCAGAGAGAGAATTACACACGCATAGAATTCTTTGATCCAATCACAGTGGACTATTCATGTATCCTCATCCTAACAGGTATGCATTAACACCACGGTGGAGAGGAGCACAGATACATTTTTCTCAAAGACTATGTTTTTTACAGGGCATCGAACCCATGACAAGACTTAAGCTATGGTCACAACCCCCAAAAGTAACCTGCTCGGCGGCCGGGCGCCGAGTTTTTAGCCAATCTCGGCCGTGCACCGCTTGCTTTTATGGCATCGCTCGGTCGCCGCCGAAGTTTAAGCGCGGAGTTAAAATTTGACGGCGCCTGCTCACTTTTCACTCGCCACCCAAAATACGCTCGGTGCCCGGCCGGTCTCCGCCCGAGCACCGACCTAATTGATCATTCGCCGTCGAGCGATTTAAGCTATGGTCACATCACCTAAAAGTAGCCTGCTCGGCGGCCGGGCGGCGAGTTTTAAGCCAATTTCAGCCAGGCACCGAGCGGCGGCCGCCCGGGCACCGCTTGTTTTTAGGGCGGAGTTAAATTTCGGACACCGCCTGCTAACTTTCACTCGCCGCCCAAAGTAAAATCGGTCAGCATTCTTTGACCTAGCGGCTTTGATTTTTGACCTAAATCGCTCGACGGCGAACGCTCGATTTGGTCGGTATCCAGGCGGCGAACGCCCGGGCACCGAGCGTATTTTGGCGCCCCGGCGATCACCGGCCGGCTACCGGGCAATTTCCTTAAAATTACCCGGTGGCCGGTGGGAGACAGCTCGGGTATGGGTGGGTCATCGGTCGGTCACTGCCGGGACGCCGCCCGGAGAAGGTCTCCGATTTCGCCCAGTTTTGACCTAAAATTGACCGGCGACCGACGGGAAATCGACAGGGCACCGCCTAGGCATCGCTGGGGCTCTACAGCCTGCTCGACTTCTCCTTAATTCCAGCGGCGACCGAGCAGACTACTAATCGGTCTGTCGCTGCTCTGATTTGTGACCATAGCTTTAGGTCAACAATCGAAGCCGTTAGGCCAAAGGCTCCCGAGCGGTCGCCGCCTAGTCGCTGGAAGAGTTCAAAATCGGTCGGCAGCCTTTGACCTCGCAGCTTCGATTTTTGACCTATGTCGCTAGACGGCAAACGCTCGATTAGGTCAATGCCCGGGCGGCAACTGCCTGGGAATCGAACGGATTTTGGTGCCCCACCGATCACCGGCCGGCCGCCGGGCAACCCTTTAAAATCAGCCGGTTTCAGGTAGGAGACCGCTCGGAAATCGGTGGGTCATCAGTCAGTCACTGTCGGGCCGCCGCCCGGAGAAGCTCCCCGATTTCGCCCAGTTTTGACCTAAAATCGACCGGCGATTGACTGAAAATCGACAGGGCACCGCTCAGGCATCGCTGGGGCTTTACAAAAAAATCGTTGGGCTATGCCTAAATTCCAGCGGCGACCGAGCAGGCTACAAATCGGTCGGTCAGTCGCCGCTCTGAGTTGTGACTATAGCTTAAGGCACCTTACTTAAGCTATGGTCACAACCCCCAGAAGTAACCTGCTCGGCGGCTGGGTGGCGAGTGTTTAGCCGATTTCGCCCGGGCAGTGACTGACTGATGACCCATCGATTTCCGAGCGGTCTCCTACCGGCCACCGACTGATTTTAAAGGATTGCCCGTCGGCTGGCCGCTGATTGGTGGGGCACCAAAATCCGCTCGATGCCCAGGCAGTTGCCGCCTGCACCGACCTAATGCCTGGATTTCATTTGGCACGCGATTAGTCTAAGGAGCCCGTATCCTGCCCGTACCCCCTTTGTCGTGCGGCAGGGGGCGACAGTGAGATTTTCGTACGGATTCACGGGTTCCGCAACCTCTACGATTTTGTTTCGCGAAAAGTTATACAAATTTGAAAAATCGTAAGCCCGTAGCCCGTAGCTATGTCGTAGATGGCATTGCACAATCCCCGCACAGGCATGGCGCAAAGGTCTCGCGCTGATCGTGCATATATACTGGCGACTCGGACGCTCAAAAATAGCACGGCGGCTGCACGGTCACCGCACGTTCTCCGCGAAACCTCTGTACGGAAACTGTACGAGCTTCGTACGATTTCCGTGCGGAAGCTGCGATGACTGCCTGGCTACTGCACTGAAATCGCACGATTGCCGTACAATCTCCGAGCAGACTCTGTACGGATTTGCCACGGCCTGCCCCCGAGGACCAATACAAGAAACAACACGATGCTCGTAGATAATGTTAACAAAAACATCGTGGCCTGTAGCCTCCTACGATGCCCCCTAAATCGCACGAAAAAATCAAAGACCAATTTGTCGTAAGGCGCCCGGGGCAAATGTAATCCAGGCATAATCGAGCGTTTGCCGTCGAGCGTTTTAGGTCAAAAATTGAAGCCGCTAGGTCAAAGGCTGCCGAGCGGGCAACTTCTTTAAAATCAGCCGGTGGCCGGTGGTAGACCGTTAGGGAATCGGTGGGTCATCAGTCCGTCTCTGCCGGGCCGCCACCCGGAGAAGCTCCGCGATTTCGCCCAGTTTTGACCTAAAATCGACCGGCGGTCGACGGGAAATCGACAGGGAACCGCCCAAGCATCGCTGGGGCTGTACAGCCTGCTCGACTTCTCCAAAAGTCGTTGGGCGATGCCTAAATTTCAGCGGCGACCGTGTAGGCTACAAATCGGTCGGTCGCCGCTCTGAAATGTGACCAAAGCTTAAATCAAAGCAAGAAGAATTGTAGTGTTATATCAGCTTACCAGGGAATATGTTATTCCAATTGCAAGCCAACCCAAAAGCCAAGAGAACTACAACCACGCTCAGAACTGCTTTATAAATGAAAAACGTTTAAGTGAATAAATTACATATAAACTATTATCCGTAAAAGAAAAAAGCAAGCAAAATTTAAATTCCGGATGTGTTGTCATAATTGTATTCGGTGATGTGTAGAGGAAAAAACCTTTTTTTTGGTGGTGGTGGTGGGGGGGGGGGGGGGGGGGCAGGTATTAATAAAAACTTGGAATAGCTTTTGCTGGTAACTCTATTTGGGACTAATTGCATTGTGCATGTTTCTTTATTTTAATTTTTTAAATTTGCATTTATTATGTTTTTTTAAAAACGTTTTACCCTAGTCAAAATGGGCTCTGGAAAAATATATTTTTTTCCTATTTTTCACTATTTATTTCCTATTTTTATGTGAATGAACCCTATTTAAACACTATTTTTTATTAAAAATAGATTAAAAATAGCATATGACAGCCTATTTTTTTTCTATTTCTAGGAATTGGTGGTTTGATAACTATTTTTTACCTATTTCTTCCTATTTTTTTACTATGTTTTTGGACTTAGATTTTTTTCTGCCATTTTCTTCCTATTTTTTACCTATTTCTTACTATTTTTTCCCTATTCTTTTCGACTTAGATTTTTTGTCACCAGATTTCGTCCTATTTTTTTACTATGTTTTTGGACTTAGATTTTTCTCTGCCATTTTCTTCCTATTTTTTTACTATGTTTTTGGACTTAGATTTTTCTCTGCCATTTCCTTCCTATTTTTTTACTATGTTTCTGCACTTAGATTTTTCTCTGCCATTTTCTTCCTATTTTTTTACTATGTTTTTGGACTTATATTTTTCTCTGCCATTTCCTTCCTATTTGTTTACTATGTTTCTGGACTTTGATTTTTCTAACTCATTTTCTTTCTATTTTTTGACTATGCTTTTGTACTTAGATTTTTCTCTGCCATTTTCTTCCTATTTTTTTTACTATGTTTCTGGACTTAGATTTTTCTCTGCCATTTTCTTCATATTTTTTTACTATGTTTTTGGACTTATATTTTTCTCTGCCATTTCCTTCCTATTTTTTTACTATGTTTCTGGACTTTGATTTTTCTCTGCCATATTCTTCCTATTTTTTTTATTATGTTTCTGGACTTTAATTTTTCTCTGCCATTTTCTTCCTATTGTTTTACTTTGTTTCTGGACTTCAATTTTCTCACCCATTTTCCTCCTTTTTTTTTTAGGGTTAGGGACTTAATTTTTTTACTATCACCATTTGTTGTCCTATATTTTGTTTACTATGTTCACAGACTTATTGGATTTTGTCACCTTTTTGCTTTTCATATAGGCCGATATTTGATTTTTAAGGTTGTTGAAACTTAGTTACACTTTATAAATATATATTTGCACAATTCAAAACATATTTCACAATATAACTATAATGTTACAAAAATAATTGTGATATTTCGTCTTTTAAAATGAAAAAAAAATAGATTCAAAGATGATTTGGACAAATTACTGGCCCTCCTCAGAACTCAACTCTCCCTTTAAGGGAGCATAATTATTTCGTAGGCCTGTGAACATTTTAAGGGAGCATAAATATATCGGTTAGGCCTGTGAACATTTAATCAAGAATTAAGAATGTTTTAATTTTATCTTTAAATTAAATGACTATCTATTTTGAATATTTCAAGTAAAAAAGTATATAATTAGCAAAAGAATTAGCTTACTACTATAGTGTTATAGTGACTAGAACTTATCCAATTGGATGGAATTGTAACAATTTTCCCCATAATAAATACAAAGGTGAAAGGGTGTATTAATTCTTCACAAATGTTGAATCATAATGAAAGACAACTAAATGTGTGCTGCCATCTAGTGGTAGAAAGCGAATAGGCCAACCGGTAGTTTATTTTCAAATTCAAATCTTCACTCAGACTCTGTGATGATCAGCTCAACGGCGCATATTTCAATCATTATTTTGCCATTTCGCCAGATTTGTCTTCCTGTAAAACCCACAGTATGGGGAATAAGGGGTAGATTACACCAGGAAAGGACAATTTCAAGAGTAATTCCAGAGCAAGAATTGAAAGAACAAAATGAAAGGATCGAATTTTATTACCAAGATTATGCCTACAGTCCCACACAACCACTCTTGTGTTGGAGAATTACGATCAACTTGCTTTCACTGGACTGCTACTGCTAGCTGCTGGAGCTATATACATGCATATATTGTACAACAAGGTGCTACAAAGTAGAGCTTGACAGAGATTTAATTGCTACCAAACAATTATACAGTACACCAATCATTCAATTAATATTCCATTTTTTTAAAAATAGATTCAAGTCTCCTATTTTTTTCCTATTTTTTGTTCCAAAACTATGCTATTTGAAATAGCTTTTTTTTTTCGATGAGAAAAATAGGAAAAAAATATATTTCAAAACTATTTGTGGCTTTATTTTTTTCCTATTTTTTGTTCCAAAACTATAGCAATTAAATAGCTTTTTTGGGGATGAGAAAAATAGGAAAAAAATATATTTCAAAACTATTTGTGGCTTTATTTTTTTCCTATTTTTTGTTCCAAAACTATAGCAATTAAATAGCTTTTTTGGGGATGAGAAAAATAGGAAAAAAATATATTTTTGCATTTATTTTTTCCCTATTTTTTTTCTATTTTTTTCCTATTTATTTTTTACTAGGGTAGCCCTCAATAGGCTGTTTTATGATTGAGTTAAACAAAACATTTTACAATTCAATTATCTATTTTCAATGATAAATATTGAGCAAATGAACCCAGAACTTGTTGAAATTATAGAAATTAGATCTCAGGAGAACATTTCACCTGCTTCAGATGTCCTGAATGATTTGTTCCGGGCACGTCCAGGCTCTTGTCCAAGTCCAGACTGATTAAGCGCATTTTGTTTTTCGATGGCTGCGTATCAGGAATAATGAACATGATTTATCCATTAGGCATATAGACCTACATGCAGGGGCGTACGCAGGATTTTTTCAGTGGGGGATGGGGGGGTTTAAAATCGGGCCTAAAATATTTTGCTCCCGAAAATTTGAAAATCGCGCCGGCCGAAAAGTCGCTGGGGGGGGGGGGGGGGGGGGGGGGGGGGGGGGGGGGGGGGGGGGGTAAGCGGACACTTTTTTTTATTTTTTTAGTCTCGAAATTTCAAAATTTGACATTTTTCTTCGTCGGGGGAGAGGGGGTAAGGTCACCTTTTTTAGGTTAGCCGTGGGCATAATTTTTTTTTTTTTTTTTTTTTTTTCATAATTAAAAACAAAAAAAACAAAAAAAAACAAAAACAAAGGGGGGGGGGGTTTTAGTTTTTTTTAGGGGGGTTTACACACATAAAAATACCAAAGGGGGGGTTTAACCCCCAACCCCCCCCCCCCTGCGTACGCCCCTGCCTACATGTAATTGATCATTCAATGATAAATGGCCATTTGATTGCATGCCAATTGGATCAATATGGCTACAATCAAAGAGATGTAACTATAAACTGAAGTTTATATTCATAATACATCGAAACAACAAATTTGATATTCAAAATGATTACTATCATCATTGTTATCACCATCGGCATCTCCATACTCATCGCCACCTTCATAGTTATGATCAAAATGTCATTAGCATTTTCTTTACAATTTATAGTATCATAAAACAATTAATAACAAATGCAAAAAGTTGAGCTATAACACAATTGCAATCATTGTGTGAAAAGAAATAAATGAGTAATGCATATAAAGTATAATTCAAGCATTATATAAATTACCATGAAAATTGTAATCCTATTGTCGATCATCTTACTACCGAACTGTCACCGAAATGTGTTTTATGTTGGTGGCAGAGAAAGTGGTGACTAAAAGTTTTCGCCATTACTGAATATTAAAGTATAATTCAAGCATTATATCAATTACCATGACAATCTTAATCCCATCTACAATCACGTCACTACCGAAATGTCACCGAAATGTGTATTATGTTGGCAGAGAAAGTGGTGACTAAAACATTTCGCCTTTACTGGATGACCGAAATTTTGAGAGAGATAGTTAAAGACGCACCTTCTTCCAAAAAGTTGACAAGGTCCTTCTTCTCTTTAATTTTGAAAATATCGATGAGTTCTTGAGCACCTTCCATCCTCCGACCGTGAGTGGCGACAAACTTATGTAGAAGATGCTCGTATTTCCTTTGCGGATTCAGTGTCTGAAATGAAAGCTGCTCCGCTGCGCTGGCGGCGGCGAAATCGAAGCCCAGGTCGACGGCAAAATCGCTGGCTGGATAAAGTGCTATATCAATTTTCTTGGAAAGGGCATTCACAAGGGCATCACTCAGAACTTCTCCCGCTATCACTACCTGAATTAAAATAAAATTGATTAGGATAGTTGATAGTAAGAAATACTTGAACGTTATTTCATGTAAAAATGTTTAATTAATATATAAAAATGAAGGGACCCCCTTTGGGCTTCGATCGACCTACCCCTGTGGGGTGTTTCATCGACTAAAATTAATTTCGATTTTAAGGCCGAATCAGTTTGAGCTTAAAACAGATACTTGTGAGCTGTTTCAACAAATCTGTTTTTTAGCTAAAAAATTATTTTGATTGATTTTTCATGAATGTGAAGGGCTCTGTGATGGAGGCTAATCAATTTTGGGTCAATCAACCACGAAATGACGTCGCTAAACTACTGCGAGAGGGATCCTGGAAAAGTAAGACAATTTCATTTTACTTCAAAATAGTAATTCTTTTGACAAAAACGTAATTACTTTGAAAGAAGAAAAGTATTCGGAAGGATTTTAGAATACCACACCACGTGGAATTTAGGGTTTTCGGTTGACCAATCTAACGCACGGAGTAAAACTATATTAGCGAGCTTTCGATTTTAGGCACCCGACGTCGGCTACTACGCGTGACATCATATTTATCACCTGCGCATGCGTGAGCTTCTGGGCCCACGTTCCCTTCCAAATCACCCACGGGAGTCGGGGGTTTTTCCGTGAATCGCCGTCGCCGTGAAAACGTCAACGTGAGTGCAGTTTCACCAATTTTTTTTATGTTATTCTTTGTTTTTATTATTCTATTATTTCCTCTTGCTATCTTTTGTTTCTTCTTCTATCACCTTTTCTTATGTTATTCTTTGTTTTACCATTCTATCACTTTTTCTTTCTGTCTTTCCTTATGTTATTCTTTGTTTCTTCCTTCTATCACCTTCTCTTATTTTATTATATTCTTTGTTGTTATCATTCTTCCTATTTCTATCTTTCCTTATGTTATTCTTTGTTTCTTCCTTCTATCACCTTCTCTTATGTTATTCTTTGTTTTTATTATTCTATCACTTCCTCTTTCTATCTTTCCTTATGTTATTCTTTGTTTCTTCCTTCAATAACCTTCTCTTATGTTATTCTTTGTTTTATCATTCTATCACTTTCTGTCTCTCCTTAGGTTATTCTTTGTTTCTTCCTTCTATCACCTTTCCTTATGTTATTCTTTGTTTCTTCCTTCTATCACCTTTTCTTATGTTATTCTTGTTTTATCATTCTATCACTTTCTGTCTCTCCTTATGTTATTCTTTGTTTCTTCCTTCTATCACCTTCTCTTTTGTTTTTCTTTTGTTTTTCTTTGTATGTATCATTCTATCACTTCATCTTTCTATCTTTCCTTATGTTATTCTTTGTTTCTTCCTTCTATCACCTTCTCTTATGTTATTCTTTGTTTTTTGTATTATTCTATCACTTCCTCTTTCTATCTTGCCTTATGTTATTCTTTGTTTCTTCCTTCTATCACCTTCTCTTATGTTATTCTTTGTTTCTTCCTTCTACCACCTTTTCTTATGTTATTCTTGTTTTATCATTCTATCACTTTCTGTATCTCCTTATGTTATTCTTTGTTTCTTCCTTCTATCACTTTCTCTTATGTTATTCTTTGTTTTTTGTATTATTCTATCACTTCCTCTTTCTATCTTGCCTTATGTTATTCTTTGTTTCTTCCTTCTATCACCTTTCCTTATGTTATTCTTTGTTTTACCATTCTATCACTTTTTCTTTCTGTCTTTCCTTATGTTATTCTTTGTCTCTTCCTTCTATCACCTTCTCTTATTTTATTATATTCTTTGTTGTTATCATTCTTCCTATTTCTATCTTTCCTTATGTTATTCTTTGTTTCTTCCTTCTATCACCTTCTCTTATGTTATTCTTTGTTTTTATTATTCTATCACTTCCTCTTTCTATCTTTCCTTATGTTATTCTTTGTTTCTTCCTTCAATAACCTTCTCTTATGTTATTCTTTGTTTTATCATTCTATCACTTTCTGTCTCTCCTTAGGTTATTCTTTGTTTCTTCCTTCTATCACCTTTCCTTATGTTATTCTTTGTTTCTTCCTTCTATCACCTTTTCTTATGTTATTCTTGTTTTATCATTCTATCACTTTCTGTCTCTCCTTATGTTATTCTTTGTTTCTTCCTTCTATCACCTTCTCTTTTGTTTTTCTTTTGTTTTTCTTTGTATGTATCATTCTATCACTTCATCTTTCTATCTTTCCTTATGTTATTCTTTGTTTCTTCCTTCTATCACCTTCTCTTATGTTATTCTTTGTTTTTTGTATTATTCTATCACTTCCTCTTTCTATCTTGCCTTATGTTATTCTTTGTTTCTTCCTTCTATCACCTTCTCTTATGTTATTCTTTGTTTCTTCCTTCTACCACCTTTTCTTATGTTATTCTTGTTTTATCATTCTATCACTTTCTGTATCTCCTTATGTTATTCTTTGTTTCTTCCTTCTATCACTTTCTCTTATGTTATTCTTTGTTTTTTGTATTATTCTATCACTTCCTCTTTCTATCTTGCCTTATGTTATTCTTTGTTTCTTCCTTCTATCACCTTTTCTTATGTTATTCTTTGTTTTACCATTCTATCACTTTTTCTTTCTGTCTTTCCTTATGTTATTCTTTGTTTCTTCCTTCTATCACCTTCTCTTATTTTATTATATTCTTTGTTGTTATCATTCTTCCTATTTCTATCTTTCCTTATGTTATTCTTTGTTTCTTCCTTCTATCACCTTCTCTTATGTTATTCTTTGTTTTTATTATTCTATCACTTCCTCTTTCTATCTTTCCTTATGTTATTCTTTGTTTCTTCCTTCAATAACCTTCTCTTATGTTATTCTTTGTTTTATCATTCTATCACTTTCTGTCTCTCCTTAGGTTATTCTTTGTTTCTTCCTTCTATCACCTTTCCTTATGTTATTCTTTGTTTCTTCCTTCTATCACCTTTTCTTATGTTATTCTTGTTTTATCATTCTATCACTTTCTGTCTCTCCTTATGTTATTCTTTGTTTCTTCCTTCTATCACCTTCTCTCTTGTTTTTCTTTTGTTTTTCTTTGTATGTATCATTCTATCACTTCATCTTTCTATCTTTCCTTATGTTATTCTTTGTTTCTTCCTTCTATCACCTTCTCTTATGTTATTCTTTGTTTTTTGTATTATTCTATCACTTCCTCTTTCTATCTTGCCTTATGTTATTCTTTGTTTCTTCCTTCTATCACCTTCTCTTATGTTATTCTTTGTTTCTTCCTTCTACCACCTTTTCTTATGTTATTCTTGTTTTATCATTCTATCACTTTCTGTATCTCCTTATGTTATTCTTTGTTTCTTCCTTCTATCACTTTCTGTCTCTCCTTATGTTATTCTTTGTTTCTTCCTTCTATCACCTTCTCTTTTGTTTTTCTTTGTTTGTATCATTTTATCACTTCATCTTTCTATCTTTTCTTATGTTATTCGTTGTTTCTTCCTTCTATCACTTTCTCTAATGTTATTCTTTGTTTCTTCCTTCTATCACCTTCTCTTATGTTATTCTCGTTTTAATTATTTCCTCTTCCTATCCTTTGTTTATTCTTCTTGTTCTTTTTTGTTTTTATCATTTTAACTATCTATTTCTGTCATCCTCATGATATTCTGAATTTATTACCTGATTTATTCACCTGATCTATACAAATTGGTCACGTGACCGACGAAAGCACCGGCGTTAAAAATCGAAAGCACTGCCGCGAAGGGAACGGACGTGAGCTGCGCAACGTCTCCACGCTCCAGTACCTCGTAGTAGCCGACGTCGGGTGCCTAAATCGCAAGCTCGCTACTGCCAACGGGCCAACGCGCCAATGTGCCAACGTATCAACGTAAGTTAGGAAGACATAATTGGATATCGCCAACGCGCCAACGTACCAACATAAGTTTGGAAGACATAAATGATATGCGCATACATAAAAGTAAACGTGGTAATCACCGTATAGAATATTAAGAGTAACTCTTAACCTATCCCTAACCCCAACCCTAACCCTAACCTTAACCCTAATCCTAGCTTGTAAAAAAAGACATATAAAATAAATTATAATATCAACAATAATAATGTTTATAAAAGAATAAAATAATAACAACGAACAACATATTTCATATATTGAAGACAGCAGACTACAACGCCGCCTACTTCGGGGAAACACACAGCGTCTCGCCGACAGCACACCCCACTCATGGATGCGAACTCTCCTAAGTCCGCAACTTGGAGACTCCAGCCCAGACGGACAGTCAGACGAACTAGCAGACCATCCATGTCCACTCCCCAATGACTCAAGCCCACACGGTCATGTATTTTTCCCCGACGTCCGCAACCCCGGTGACTTAAGCTCACACACGCCAGCTATTAGGGACTTTTAGATTTGCGTGGACTGATACGTGTATGGCAAGCCCTTTGTGTAAAAACTAGATAAACTCAGTTTATCAACAGATAAACACAGCTTTTCTTTGATAAACACAGTTTTTCTTTGATAAACACAGTTTTATCGAAATTTTACCAGGTATAATTTCTGTGGGGGTAAAATGAATGGTATAATCACACTTAATGGCCTGGGGTTTGCATGCTGTTTTACCATAAATATTTATCCGGTTAAAAGTTTTATGCAACAGGCCCCAGGAATTAAATTTTTGTATTTCACTGATGTGAAGGCATAGGTGTAGATACTTATGTTATACCTATTCATTAGGGGTGAATAGATCATCCCCCTGATGAATTACACATTGACGCCCATGCATATAGGCGTATAAAAGAATTGCATCAGTGATTTTTTAGCTGAAAACAGTAAGAAATTGTCACCTACATGCAGACTCGAGAGGGCTTTGAATCCACAGGTCCCTTATAGCTAGACCTCTCATTCTGAAATCATAATTTTGACACATGCCCATTCTTTTCTATTCCCTTGTGATTCTCAAAATTAGGACTGGTTTGCTGATGCAAAATGCTTGGACTTTGGTCAACGGCAACATCCAGTATCAAGATGTTACTGACACATGTCATACTGGTGACAGCCTTAGCTACTGTTGTAATAGCCCCTCTACCAAACAGGGTTAATATAGCTGGAAATCCAACACTTGGATCCTTTTTTGAACGAGTGTCAAGTTTGTTAAGAGTTCTTGAGAGGTTTGTTTAACAACTTAATTACCACCTTTCATGTCTTGTGTGTGTATACTTGTGTGTCATTGCTGCCTAATACTGAATTATTTGTTGTTAGTTTATTTGTTACTAAGTGGTTCCAAAGATGAAGTACCACATTTCACAAGAAAATGGAAAAGCACATGTTTTGGCGGGGGCCGGGGTTGGGGTGGTGGGTGATGTATTGAAATATACGAGGTTTAAGGGAAAGCTATTTCACATGCCCTCAGAATTTTGTTTCAATAAATGCTTACTGAAATTTAAACATGCATGGACTTGGGAGTCTAGGAAAAAAACATTACATTTTTTAAAGCAAAATTTCAGAAATTCAGACTGTTCACCATTATCATAGACTAATTGTGAAGGGAATTTTCTGCTGCATGTTGAGGAACCTCTAAGAGTTAAAAAAAAAAAGAAGGTGAAGACTGGAGAAGATGACTTTTTTTTCCTCCAGATTTGGCGCGCCACGTCCATGCATATAGCTAGATCACGGGCACACTATAACTCGATTTAGATGATAAGTACACGCGCGTATATACGTATACGGCCGGTACATGTGCGCGCCACCAGCAGCATACAGTACACAGTGAGTAGGTACGATTCAATTCAATTTCAATTTATTCAGCCAATCATTAAAAACAATTTACAATGACACTGGTACTGGAACAATAATTATAACATGATGACAGGCTATGGACCCCTGAGAAGCAGAGCTTGTAAATGGGGCCCATTACCATAGAATTAAATACAAATATAATAAAAACATGCTATAAAAAGCAAAACAACAAAAAAGATACATGTATATTCATACTTATTACAAAACAATTAAAAATATCTTGCAAACACACTCAGCCATACTCACTCACACACACACACACACACACACATAATGCAATGTACTTTAACGCATATTATAAGAGAGAGAGAGAGAGAGAGAATAAGAAGAGAGTAGAATATTTAAAAGAAAAAGGAAGAAGATGTTACACATGAAAAATGCGAAATATGAGATTAAAACTTATAGTCCTACCCAGTTTTACAAATTAATAAATAGTTCCCTTTTGCACAAAACTTTAAACCTAGACAAAGTTGAACTTGATCTTATATCCTCGTTTAAATCATTCCATTTGCTTATTCCCACATTTCTAAATGATTTCAGTGCATGGGTTGTACGTACAGGGGGTTTCTGTAATAACATTTTTGGCCTTGTGTTATGTGAATGAACGGATGAATTACTAATAAACATGTTTTGAAAAATGTGTGGAAGATTACCAGTGTGGAAATGATACATAAATATACAATTATTAAGTGATATTAGTTCTTGGACAGGAAGAACCTGCATTCTGCTAAATAATAGTTTCGTATGAGAATTATACATTGAAAATGTTAAAATTCGAATTGCCCTCTTTTGAAGTATTTCATTTTATTTAGATGAGATGAATATGAATTTCCTCACACTATGTTGCAGTAAGATAAATGGGGTAATACTATCGAGTTGTATAATAACATTAGAACATTTTGGGGAACGGTAAATTTTAATTTTGATAATACTCCAATGCTTCTAAACACTTTCAAAGTTACATTTCTAATGTGGGTCTTCCAGTCCAGGAATTCGTCTATAGTAACACCAAGAAAGGATAGTGAATGCACACGTTGACGGACTATGTTGTTAACAGAAATGTCATTAATGTCTCCGGGAACTCTCCTGTTCTTTGAACGAAATATGATGTAGTTTGTTTTCTCTTGATTGAGAAGTAATTTATTACTCTGAAACCGTACAAGCAATTTACTTAATTCTTCATTGTCCAGCGCAATCAGTCTGTGTGCATTTCTATGGGATATCACACAACTACGGTGTCATCTGCGAATAATGAAAACCGAAAGACACTTGAACTGTTGACAACATCATTAACATATAGCAAGAACATGAGAGGTCCCAGTACAGACCCTTGCGGTACCCCACATGATAGTTCTTTGAAGTTGGACTCGACACCATCGACCACCACATATTGCTTTCTACCCATTAAATATGATCTGAACCAGTTTAAGGCTACTCCTTTTACGCCATAATAAAATAATTTATCAAGAAGAATGTCGTGGTCGATGGTGTCGAATGCTTTCGAAAGATCCATAAATAGCCCTAAACAAAAATTACCATTATCTAATGCATTTATTACATAATCTGACATATTCAAGACACCATGAGCGGTCGAATGACCTTTCCTAAATCCAAATTGTTCATTAATTAATATCTCATATTTGGTAAGAAAACTATACAATCTATTATACATTATTCTCTCCAACAATTTTGAAAATATAGGTAAAATTGCAACCGGTCTATAATTATCTATTTTTTGTTTACAGTTTTTCTTATATAACGGCACTACTTTTGCTATTTTAAAAGCATCTGGAAACACACCAGTGGTTAATGATTTGTTGAATATGTCACATAATGGTTCCACACAACAAAAGATTGCTTCTTTCACTACCCGAGGGGATATGTCATCACAACCACTTGCTTTAGATGGATTAAACGAAGCACAAATCTTTGTTAATTCATAAACGGTAGTTGGCTTTAAAAACATGGAGGCAATATGTTGTGAACTGAGATATTTTTCATAATTCTTATGTAAAAATGGAATGGAGCTTGATACTTTTTTACCTATACTGGCAAAATATGAATTGAATTCCTCAACAATCTGTTCACGCGAAGAATACTTATTTTTACCAGAGAACGTTTCACATGGTATAACATTTTGCTTCTTATTACCAAGTATACTATTAATTTCATTCCAGGTCTTTTTTATATTTCCTTTACATTTCTGAAAGATATCATAAAAATATTGTTTTTTAGTACTTCGCATAACAGATGTTAGTTTATTTTTAAACACAGTATATTTCATTAAGGAATTCTGATTTGGTTTGTGTAGATAAGCCTTATAAAGACGATTCTTCTTTTTTACAGAATTAAATATACCTTTTGTAATCCATGGTTTACGGAGTTTATACCTAGTTTTGTTTTCATTTATTAAAGGGAAACAATCATTATACAAAATGGTAAATTTCTTTGCAAAGTAATCATAACTAGCATTTGCATCACAATTTTTATAAATGGCAGACCAATCGATCTGTAATAATCTTGTTTTGAATTTGTGCATTCTATCATCAGTTATCAATCTCTTTTTAACTTTAACATTGTTATTTACTACGTGCTCTTGTTCTTTTGTCTTTACTTTAATCAAACAGTTTATTGGGAAGTGATCCGATAAATCAGTATATAACAAACCAGATTAAATATTTTCATGAAAAGAATTCAGGACGATATTGTCAATTAGAGTACAAGATCTTGAAGTAATTCGTGTAGGTTTGGAAATAATTGGATACATGTTATATGTGAACATGGTTTCCAAAAACTCATTTGTCTCATTATGTGAATAATAATTAAGCAAATTAATATTGTAATCACCCATCAGATATACTTCTTTTTTTCCTTTTTCAAATACATCCAAACTTGTCTTAAGTTTATCATTGAAAGATGATATTTCAGTATTTGGTGGTCTGTAGACACATCCAAATATCCTAGATTTATTTTTTGTTTCCTTCACTTCAATAAAAATTACTTCAATCTCTGGTGAACAGAAAGACATATCTTTACGGAAGACGTAGTCAATACCATTTTTCACATAAATAGCAACTCCTCCTCCAATTCTGTTAAGTCTGCAAATCTGTACTAAAGAATAATTATCTATATTATACAAGTCTAATGGAGAACTGCTGTTTAATCATGTTTCAGAAATGCCGATAATATCAAAATTGTAATGAAGTGATGACAAAAATATTTGTAAATCATCAAAATGTTTACATAAGCTTCTTATATTTAAATGGATCATAGAAAAATAGTCATGTTGCATTCTACAATTATTCTGAAAATGTTCTGGGAACACATTATTACTTTCACCTTAGATGCATAGTATCCATATTATCATCATTTACAGTATCATCAAGGAGACCTTTTAGTTGCACATTGTTCATATTGAAAGGATTTGTGTTCATTCTTTGAAGTTTCTCCATATTTATATTTTGATTCAATCGGAAAAAGCTATACAAAGACCAATAATATTCAGTGTCATTATCATAGTGATTAAAAGGGAATACATCAGATAAGCATTTTGTACAAATGAACCAGATAGAAGATGAGGACTTATGTTTACTGCATTGCTTGCAATTATCACACATCTGTCACACACAATACACACACAGAACAACAAAAACAAATTATACGCACTACAAATGGTTAAATGGCAGAATATCAAAAACTACCAAAAACTGTCTATCGTTAAAAAAACAAAAGAAGATTAGGATCGTGGGTTCGTTGAAATATAACGGTCGCCATCAACTCCATATAAAAATCTAGTAAAGGCTGCACAGTATACTGTCATAAAGTTGAGATTGTGTAAGTCACATGATGCGTTACTAACGTCCGCTGGCATACGTTGAACCAGTGAGTAGGCTCTAGCGAGATATGTTGTGCATGCTATGTGCATTGCACGTCAGTCAAAGGTCTAGCGCCCACTACTGACAAGGTTGGAATAACTGTGCTTTTATAATTCCGATAAACTCAGTTTATCAACTGATAAACTCAGTTTTTCTGATAAACTCTTTTTTTCGAAGATAAACCCAGTTTATCAGAAAAACTGTGTTTATCATTGATAAACTGAGTTTATCAACTGATAATATTCTGATAAACTGTGTTTATCTGTTGATAAGGCCAAAACCATTTTTTTTTGGTTGTCCTCGACCGCCCGCTCGTCATTTTCGGGCCGCTCGTATTTAAAAAAAAAAAATATTTTTTAAATATTTTTTTTATTCATTTTTTAATTTGTATAATTCATTTTTTTTTTATTTATTTATTAATTTTTTTTTTTTTTTTTTTTTTTTTTTTTTTTGGGGGGGGGGGGAGCAATCTTAAATGCCAAACATACCATTTTATGCATTTGCAAGGATCAAAATGCTTCCCGTTGCCAGTTTGGTCTTCTCAGTACGCAGTTAGGTATTTATTAAACTTGCCATTTTTATTTTTCTATGTCAAAATGCCGTTCATTCAAATCAGGTTCTGAGCATTCTTAAACTCATTTTAAAGCCCATCTGTACTAGTTTACAGGAGGGATTAGACCACCCTGCAAGGTCACTGGACAGGTAGGTATCTCATCAAATCAGCTCTCAGTTAATATAAGATAAAGAGGATCATGGGGGACCAATGGTCACCGATTAGGCATTGTTTGCTACATAGAGGGCGCAAGTAGCTATATGTAGTACAATGGAGATTTAAAATATTAAAGTGTTTTATAGACTTTGTTTGTTTAAATGTTTGACAATCCCAATGATTTTTTTTTTAATGGAAAATAAAATTAAAAAAAAAAAAAAAAATGGGAAAAAAAAAAACAAAACACGCAAAATGAATAAAAAAAAAAAAAAATATTAAAAAAAAAATCCGCCCGCCCGCACCTACGCCAGAAAAGCAATCGAGGACAACCAAACAATTTTTTTTGGGGGGCCTAAACTGAGTTTATCAGAGTGTATCTAGTTTTAACACAAAGGGCTTGCCATATACGTGTGACGTCCATTCAAGGCAGTGCATTAAAAGGACGTCGACCGTAGCAATCCCCATTGTCTTCGTGCGAATCTAAAAGTCCCTAATCTCCACTCTTGACAACGGAAAGTCAACCTGTTCGAAACGTCGAGCCACTCCCGCCACTCATCCTCTTCAAGCGCTATAGTTCTCCTTAGAACTATAAGCTAAGAAAGATAACCAACAGTCTTTTTCAAGACTACACAAACAGTCCTTTTCAGGACTACCCCCCCCCCAAGAAAGATTACCGAGTCAGAGTCCTTTTCAGGACTCCTCAGTCCTCTCTCTCTCTCTCACATGGTGCACCCGCAAGCCTACTGTATATCTACATCACCATGCAAGCCGACACTTACAAGCAGCATCTAACATATTTCATATTAAATAATGCATGCGGCATAAAGATGTGAATAAAATACCACCAAGATATGTTGGAATATAAGCACAAGTTCACAAGAAATATTTAAAGAATTAAATTGATAAAAGTTAAATGTTACAAAAATATATAACGAGATACACATTAAAGAAGAAAGAAGTAACCCTCCAGGGGCCTTTCCCTCGTCATTGCTCTTCATATTCACAATCACCCATACTCTTTCTGTCCTCTTTATCTTTATTTGCCAATAAGAGGACACCATAGGTTCCCAACCAGGGGCCAACGAACTTAAACCAAGCCAGAACCTGTGAGGATAGCGTACGAAGGTGCTAGGCTGGCGGCCTCATGAATAAACATGATTATATAACGTCACGATGCGTCGTCTCTTCGATCAGCTTGCGCTGTGTTATGGCATCTCTCTGGCGATACCCTCAGTGTTCTCGCTCATTCATTATTAACTCCATATATCTCCTAGCATGATTTCATTTGAACTTGCACTAACTATACATCCAGCCTAGCACCCCTTCATTGAGCCTTATAAATATTAACTCCATCTATCTCCTAGCATGATTTCATTTGAACTTGCACTAACTATACATCCAGCCTAGCACCCCTTCATTGAGCCTTAGAAATATTAACTCCATCTATCTCCTAGCATGATTTCATCTAAACTTGCACTAACTACATTCAGCCTAGCACCCTCTCCATTTAGCCTAGCACCCCTCCATTTATTTTACCTTTCCTTGAATGTAACTTTATTTCCTAGCTTGTTTGCCATTATGTTAGTTTCAAAGCTAATTTATGTAACAAACACCTAGGTGTCACTTTAAAGTTGCCTTTGATACCAGTTAACATCTAAGAAAATAATGTTCAATAACGTCAAAGTCTTCTTCAATATGTTATCGTAAATATTGAGAAAAGACTGAGTATAATATATAATACTACACTGCCCTTAATCAAATTACGTTAGTTTTAATCATACCTGGCATGAAAAAGCCATACCTTAAAGTAGGGTGATCACACTGCCTGTGCAAACAGTCTGCCCCGCGAACACACACACACAACAGCAGTCAGTTGGTAGAAATAGTAATTTTTGTAAATTGTATTTAAGAAAAACTAAACAATATTTTTAGATTTTTATTTCACATATATTTCAAGCATACCTTTGACTACAATTCTGTTTAGTTTCATTGTTATAGGCATGTGGGAAATATGTTAATTATTGAATTAGAATATTGTCTTTTCAGCCATGTGTGACATTGCTCGCTGATCGCCCTTTGACTCGCGCTGTTATTCTGCGTGGTGAAAAAAATGCACCTCAATGTATAAAACTCCCCTACAAAAATGCAATATCCTCATGTGTTTCACTCATTGAATTAATTTTTTATTTACACTCAAGGTAGCCACAACTGTACTGTGACGGTGATCCAAGTAATTTCCATCGCCATATTGTATTGGCATTGCAAAAATATTAGGAATTTAAGGTAAATATTTGGTGTAAATATGATCTATGAAAATATGATTTTAAAAATGCCCCCAAAATGAAAAGTTTGACTTTCCTAATTCGCATAATGAGTGCGCGAATATATAATTAGCTGAAATGACCTAATTTGCATATTTGATGAATATTCATGATTTTATTTAATTTCAAATGAAATATATTTCAATACCTGTCTGATATACATAGGTTTCACTGATGTATCATGTTCGGTTTTGATTTGATTCATATGCGCATATTAATTAGGCGGACTTATTTATTTTCACAACTTTTTTTATATCTGCAGATTCGCAAAAATGGCAAAAATGACTTATTTTGTTGGCTTCTGTTTTCAAAACGGTAATAGATATATGAATTTTCTTTTTTGTAGTTTTTACCACAAAGATAATATTTTAGTGTCTGATAATTTAATTTATTATTTGTGTCCAAGAAAGTGATAAATTAAGTTGTCAACTTTGTCGATGTCATTTTTGACAATTTGACCATTTGTGGCAGGTTTTTCGGTAATTTTGCGATATCAAAAAAATGGTATAAAATCACAACGCATTGACCGATTTCAATTCTGTTTTTTGTTTTTTGAAGCTTTCATAAAGCTTGATCATTTGCAACCATCAAATGACATGTGTTTGTTGTAATTATTTTTGGTGTGCTATACCTACCTAAAGGTACTTTTTCTTTTCTGCTCTTCCTTATACATTAACTAAAAACAATCTAGAAAATTTACTGAATAGACCTGATTGAACTCATGTAAACATGTATATGTCTGCATACCAGGCGCGTACGCAGGAGGGGGGGTTTGGGGTTAAACCCCCCCCTCGAGTTTTTTTTATGTGTATGTTTTGTGTATGTTTTTTGTGAAAACCCCCCCCCCCCCTTTTGAGTTTTTTTATTTTTGTAATTTAAAAAAAAAAAAAAAAAAAAAAAAATTATGCCAATGGTTGACCTGAAAGAGGTGACCTTACCCCCCCCCCCCCAACGGAACAAAATGTCAAATTTTCAAATTTCGAGACCAAAAAAAAAAAAAAAAAAAATGTCCCCCCCCCCAAAAAAAAAAAATGTCCTCTTAACCCCCCCCCCCCCCCCCCCCCCCCACTGAGCGACTTTTCGGCCGGCGCGATTTTCAAATTTTCCTGAGTCGTTGCGAAATTTTGGGCCCGATTTTAAAAACCCCCCCTTGAAAAAATCCTGCGTACGCCACTGCTGCATACAAACCTGTTTATATCATATTTTTAAATAAACTTTATATCATTTTTATAAACTTTATACTCTCCTCAAATTTGTCTCAATATCAAAAGTCCCAAACAAATTATAGAAAAGAAAAAGCACTTTTGATTATATTGTAAACATTAAATATGTGAACCACGTAACCTTGTAAATATATAAATGTATAACTGAATGCTCAGGTAAAATTTCGTGACGCAATGCCATGCTTATTTAAAATTAAAAGAAACCTATATGTAAAATAATTATATTGATACACAAGCCTCCTTTTGAAAATCGAATAGTTATTTTTATAGTGATGGAGTTCTTGTTCGCATTTTGTATATTTCTGTGCAAATTATATGCAAAATAAGACAATAGGATTTTTAAATAAAAAAAATAATTATCATGTTTAAATAAATGTATGCATGATATATGGATGTAAATGAAATAGAAGATGTAAATCCTGGTACCCTATCCCACCAACAATATCAAAAGTATCTAAGCAAATATTCATAAGCGCATGGAATGTAAATGAACTTGTTAAACGACTGAACGGAACAAGACAATGTAAACTGGATGACCCTTTGTTTTGTGAGAAACATATAACAGATATTGTATTTTTAAGTGTGACGCATTTATCATACACTTTTAAAATCTCATATAAAAGATATAAATATTATTCCAACTGTCGGTCAAACGAACCTAGCAGACTTAGAGGGGGGTTAGGAGTCCCTGTTAAACAACCACTTGCAAATTTTCTAAATTTTCTAGTGCTTATAATACATCAACAGGGGCATCCAAATATATCAACATTTTAAAGAATTACTATCCATTCAATTTCAACATTTTCCAAAACTTTGCATTTAATACCTGTAATCATTCAAGCGGAATTCACACATTTAATGTTTCAAAATAATCAAAAGTGCTTTTTCTATGCTATAATTCTTTTGGGTCTTTTCTTTCTGAGACAAATTTGAGGAGAGTATGACGTTTATAAAAACGATATGAAGAGGTTTACATGCAGACTTATACATGTTTACTTGAGTTTAACATATCAATTTTAAATCAGGTATATATTCAGAAGATTTTCTAGATTGTTTTTAGTTTGTATAAAAAAGAGCAGAAAAGAAAATGGACCTTTGAGGGTGTGGCTTTTTCATGCCAGCGATGATTAAAACTAACGTAATTTGGTTAAGGGCAGTGAATTTTAGT
Source organism: Strongylocentrotus droebachiensis (assembly GCA_035222895.1). Lineage (NCBI taxonomy): Eukaryota > Metazoa > Echinodermata > Echinoidea > Camarodonta > Strongylocentrotidae > Strongylocentrotus > Strongylocentrotus droebachiensis. The sequence continues at coordinate 5,209 of JAVYIG010000315.1, read as the reverse complement.
ATACAGTGCGTCCCGGAAAAAACGAAACCGAAAATTATCATAACTTATTAAATCACAATAATAATTAATAAATGACATATTATTGTAAAGCTTAGATCCTCTTCTTTCATTTAATGCAAATCATATGATGCACATTTCACGCATGAGTGATTAAAAACAATTTGAAGAGAGGGTACCAAAAAGTAATTTGGCGGGCGGTATCTGAATTTCAAAGAGAAAATCACATTTCTAGAAAGTAAATTTTTTGCCCTTTCATATGACACCTCAATCAGGAAAAATGAGCCAGTAATAACAAAGTTCTGTTTGTTTAAGTTATGCTTGCATTTCCATAATTTGAATAAACGAATTCGTTTTCACTGGCTCCTGCCGTAGCAACAAACAAAGTTGACAATATACATAACTCCGTTTCGTTGGCGATCATCCGTGCGTCAAGTCTTTCTGTACGGCCTTTGAAGTGTTGACGCACGATCGCCTTAGGGCTTCCCTGCGGCGGCCGTAGGTTTTTGACAAATACTGAGGCAGACGCAAGGTAGCCGCAAGGTGGCCGCAGGGGGAACATACGGCAACCGTGCGGCAAGACTGATGCTACCGTTTCACCCCTGCAGTATATAAAACACAAGGCCACCGTACGCCCGACGTACGGTCACCGTGGAACAGCTCTACGGCGAACCTAGAAGTGAAAACAGTTATGACTCTGCGTTATAATCCCACGGCAACCCGTACGGCCTCTAAAGATAGAGATACGCCCTAGGGTGACCCTGAGGTGAATGCAGATTCTCTGCGGCCGCCGCAAGTATCTTTCGATTTCGGGGGCGTACGGCCGCCGTATCCTAGCCGTAGAGCAAATGTGAAGCAAAAGTACGTTTACACTATGTTCCCGGCCGCCACGGCAGCCCCGTTTGCCCGAAACGTAGTGCGCCGTGGGATTTCTGTCATTTTGACTCTGTATTCAATTTTGTTATGCTACGTTTACATTATGTTCCCGGCAGCCCCGTTTGCCCGAAACGTAGTGCGCCGTGGGATTTCTGCCACTTTGTCTCTGTATTCAATTTTGTTATGCTACGTTTAAACTATGTTCCCGGCAGCCCCGTTTGCCCGAAACGTAGTGCGCCGTGTGATTTTGGCAATTTTTTCTTTGTATTCAAGTTTTGTAATACTCCGTTTACACTATGTTCCCGGCAGCCCCGTTGCGCCGTGGAATTTTGTTAGGTCTTGCTAAGTTTTCTCACGGTCTACCACGGTATCCGTGAAGGGCCGTGGGGGAAGGAGACGCTGAGTCCCGGAGGCTGCAATGCGCACTACGGTTCGGCCCGCGTTCTACTACGGATGCCAGAACGTTCCCTCTCGATCCGTCACATTTTGATGGGGTCCCTCACGTTCTGATCAAGGTCTGAAACGTTTTTCACGTTATGTCAAGGCTTTCTACGGATAAAACGTGGACGTCGGGCAGCGTTGGAGCACGTTTATGCCCACGGTATAAAAAGAAGGCCTCTCAAGCAAAAGCAATCATTGTATCCTGAAATTTCGACGAGACAACATCATAAATGCCCAAGATGAAGAAGATTTATTGTTTGCATGCAGAGAGGGAAAGCCAGAGTGAAGCAGGCAGGAAGAAGGCGGATGAGAAGGCCAAGATCCATGTGAGTGCGCGCAAATGGTTATAGGAAGACAGCTGCAGTTAGGCCACTACTCATCATTTCTCACTGGAGAGCTCCCCACCGAAGATGTCAACGCCTTCCAGAACTATCTGAGGATGCCTCCAGAGCTCTTCGACGAGATCCTTGGAAGAGTAACACCAGCCATTGGGAGACAAGACACGAAGTTCCGCTCTGCCATCCTTCTAGCAGGTGCACCTTCTTCAGCCTCACTAGCCTCATATCAGGTTCAGGTTACAGTTCAATGACCGGGTCAGCAGCAGAAGCACGCTCCTCTTCATCTGGCGGCGGTGAACGGCAAGGATCTTCAGGCTGCTCCTAACCCTCTACGGGTGGTGGTGCAGGACTGGGGAGGGGGGGGGGGGTGGGCTCCATACGTCTTGCCTTCTTCGGTGGCAAAGCTTGGTCTTCTCTCTCCGTATTTTAGATGCAGTAATTTGTCGTCGATTGCTCAGACTCGAATAAAGCTCCCCTGCCGGGTCCGGCTTTTATATAGTCCCTCCCAGACATGGCGCGCCGTGTCAGACCGTTGTAGAACGCAACGCGCTGTAGCGCGCCGGGCCGTAAACCGTCACACGCCGAGACTCGGAGTGATTGACGCGACGAAACGGCTACAATACACCGTATCTGGCCGTGAACAACGTGGCAAACGGGAAAGAACGCGCAGCAGCCGTGAAGCAACCTTGACCAAACGTGCACTTAACACTTTGTCTCACTTCCACCCCGTTTCGTCCAAGGTGGCCTGAAACGTGGTTGCCTTGGCCGCCGGGAACATAGTGTAAACGTAGCAATAGGTCTTTCAAGCTTTTTTACGGTCTATCACGTAATCCGTGACGCGGTAATGAAAAGAAAATGTCCCCCATGAATCATTGTATCCCGATACTGCGCGCACCGTGTCAGACCAAAGTAGAACGCAACTTGCCGTAGCGTGCCGGGCTCGTAAACCATCCCACTACGAACCGCCTCCAAGTTTTGTTACGGCCTATTCCGTACTGTTACGTTTTGTTGTGTTCACCCCGTTTTACTACGGCCTATTAGGTTTCTCATCCGCACCGTGACTACCGTGGCAAATTTGTTGACAGCCCGGCATCCACGGCAATCACGGCCCGTCACGTTTACTCATTCCGCCCCCCCCCCGCGTTGTCTCACGTCTGTTAAGCTGCTAAAGTGAAAACTCCGCTAAAGTGTAACCTGCCGCCTAAGTTTTTGAAAAAGAAGTTCACTTCAGCGAACGAGCCCGCGGCCGTAGCGGTCGTGATGCCGGTGCGCGTTCGTTGTTCGTGTACGTCTGGAGCTAGCTAGCTTAACTGAGGCCAGGCGCACGCGTGATGAGATCTAGAGACTGACCGTCATGCGTTACCACACTATGTCCAGCATCTACATCACAGTTACTCATCTGCTCATCCAGTTATAAATAGTCTTTCTACATTTCATGGAAATAGTATTAATACCGTTTTCAATATGAAATCTAACATATTGCTATTTTGGTGCCTGCTCCTTATCTTTGTAAGGAGTCGATCAAATCAGTTTTTCCCAATTGTTATCATCAATATTGGTCTGTTTTCATTTAAACTTGGATACCCCTGTGGATGTATTATAAGCAACAAAAAATTTGCCCCTAAAACACTTCTGCTTTTATAGAGAAAAAGAATAATACAAAAATTACAGGTGCTCCCCTGTCCCCCCCCGCCCCCCTGTGGTACCGCCCATGGCAGCAGGTTACACTTTAACATCAGGTTACACTTTATAGCAGCAGGTTACACTTAAACAGCAGGTTACACTTTTGCAGCAGGTTACACTTTAGCAGCAGGTTACACTTTAGCAGCAGGTTACACTTTAGCAGCAGGTTACACTATAGCAGCAGGTTACATGTGAGCAGCAGATTACACTTTAGCAGCAGGTTATACTTTAGCAGCAAGTTAACCTTTAGCAGCAGGTTACACTTAAGCGCCAGGTTATTTTGTGGGCGGGGGGGGGGGGGGGGTGGGGGGAGGGGGGGGGGGGGGAGGCGAATGGACGTGCAGTGAAGGAAGGGGGTGTCTGAGAGGGATGTACCCCCCTCAGAGTTTAAGTTTTTTTTTCAATTGATGCACAAATTGCTCGATTTGGTGCATAATTTTTGCCAAATTAAAAGAAAACAGTCGTAAGTTTAATTAACAGGAACAAGAACGCAAGGGGAGGGGTGTCTGAGGGGGGATGTGCCCCTTCAGATGTGAATATTTTTTTTTGAATTGATGCATAAATGGCTTGCTTTGGTGCACACTTTTTTCCACAAAAAAAAAAAAAGTCTAAAGTTCAACTGACAGAAACAAGAAGGCAGGGGGGGGGGGGTCACCCTATTTTTCTGTCACCCTATTTTCAGAAGGGTTGTTATAGATGAATTTGTAGTTTCCATTGAACAATAAGCCATAAGGTGTAGGACATAAAAGGGAATAATAAGTGTAACCTGCTGCTATAGTGTAACCTGCTGCTATAGTGTAACCTGCTGCTATAGTGTAACCTGCTGCTATAGTGTAACCTGCTGCTATAGTGTAACCCGCTGCTAAAGTGTAACCTGCTGCTAAAGTGTAACCTGCTGCTAAAGTGTAACCTGCTGCTATAGTGTAACCTGCTGCTAAAGTGTAACCTGCTGCTAACATGTAAACTGCTGCTATAGTGTAACCTGCTGCTAAAGTGTAACCTGCTGCTATAGTGTAACCTGCTGCTATAGTGTAACCTGCTGCTAAAGTGTAACCTGCTGCTAAAGTGTAACCTGCTGCTATAGTGTAACCTGCTGCTAAAGTGTAACCTGCTGCTAACATGTAAACTGCTGCTATAGTGTAACCTGCTGATATAGTGTAACCTGCTGCTAAAGTGTAACCTGCTGCTAAAGTGTAACCTGCTGCTAACATGTAAACTGCTGCTATAGTGTAACCTGCTGCTATAGTGTAACCTGCTGCTAAAGTGTAACCTGCTGCTAAAGTGTAACCTGCTGCTATAGTGTAACCTGCTGCTAAAGTGTAACCTGCTGCTATAGTGTAACCTGCTGCTAAAGTGTAACCTGCTGCTAAAGTGTAACCTGCTGCTATAGTGTAACCTGCTGCTAGGGGCTGCGCCACAGGGGGGGGCAGGGGTGCAGCTGCCCCCTATCATCGGAATAAGGGAAGAGGAGGGGAAGGAGAAAGAGGAAAAGGAAAAGGAAAAGAAAAGGAAAAGAAGGAGAAAAAAGGAAAAGAAGGAGAATTATGAAATAGGTGAAAGGGTCTTTCTTCGTGTGAGACAGAAAGGTAGCGTGAAGAGAGGAGGGAAACCTTTGGGGAGACCGCTTGTGTATGTCGCAGAGGTAGTTGACGTTAATCGGCAGAACTTTAAGTATACAGTAAGTGTCGTGCCAGAGTCACAAATAAGGTATCAAAATATGCTCATCTGACAGTAATTTAATGTATAAAACCCCTGAGCTTCTGGGGGCTCCGCCCCCTGGACCTCACACCAATTTGTGTCCTGCCAGTGTCACAAATAAGGTATCAAAATATGCTCATCTGACAGTAATTCAATGCCTATACCCACTAACCTTC
>JAVYIG010000313.1:650000-665439 GCA_035222895.1 Strongylocentrotus droebachiensis | reverse complement strand
AATTCTTGGACGTAAATCAATTATTACACCCTAATCAGTCTGGTTTTAGACCTAAACATTCAACAGCTACTGCCCTTGCAAAACTTGTAAATCAATGGTCGTTGAATATTGATAACAAAGAAGTTTCTGGAGTTGCCTTCATAGATCTTCGTAAGGCTTTTGATACTGTTGACCATGAGCTACTTAATAGGACTATTTATTGGTTCAAATCATATTTAGGGGATCGACAACAAGTGACCCAATTCAAAGGAGCCAAGTCGCATCAATCAACCATCAAATTAGGTGTGCCACAAGGTTCAATTCTTGGTCCCCTTTTATTTTCAAAATAAGTTAATAGTCTACCTGAATGTACTCCTGAAGGTATCATAGATATGTATGCTGACGATACGACACTTACCGTCATTGCAAATGATGCAACTGTTGTGGTAGACAAATTAACTGTTGCGTTAATCAGAGTCATAGCATGGATTAAGGGAAATCGTCTTGTTCTTAACACTGAAAAAAATTGTGTCATGTTAATAGGCTCTCCTGCCAATCTCAAGAAAATTGAATCTTTCACCATTTCATTAAACGGCAATTTGATCAAAAGAGTTAAATTCACCAAGTGCTTAGGACTTTTGATAGATGAAGAATTAAAATGGTCTAAACAAATCGAAAACGTAAGTAAACTTACCAAGAAAAACATTAGCATGATAAAGAGAGCAAAGAGTTTTTTGCCTCAAAAATCCTTAAAGTTACTTTATAACAGTCTAGTGTTGCCACGATTAGATTACTGCTCTGTTGTATGGTCGAACCGATTTCATTCTCATACAACTAAGCTGCAAAAAATTCAAAAGAGGGCCGCAAGAATAATATTGAACAAGACATATGATACCGGAGTACATCAAACCGAGGCAGCGCACTACAAGGAGGAGTCAACAACAACGATATATGAGACTAGGCTCTTCAATGGACTCTTACAAATTTAGTTATTTCCCCAGGACACTTAAGGACTGGGACGAGCTACCTCAAATCATCGTTGAACTGCCCTCTTTGGAGCAGTTCAAGGTGGCTCTTGAAACAATTTAGTTCCCTTTTCAGGAACTGTACCGCATAGAGCTGTATAATTATTATACAACTCTATGCTTTATCCTCATCTAGATGCTGAACAGGCGTTGATGAGTATCACCATAGAAGTAGAAGTAGATGACACACCGTCGGCTGACTTGTTCACAAGTCTTAAATGGATGACACTAGACAAGCGGTTTGAGTTAAGTCGCGTTGTGATGATATATAAATGCGTTCATAACTTAGCACCTTCTTACCTTCAGGTAGGCTTAATCAATCCTATGATGTACATGAGCATCATACAAGGCAATGGATGTTTACGTGTGCCTAGATTTCACACTGATTGTTATAAGTGTATCCCAGTTCTTTCTTCCATATTTGAATGGAATAAGCTAGATAATTCGTTGAGAACGGCTTCCTTTATCAATTCATTTAAAAGATTATTTAAACAAAGCTGTAATTTGTGAATGGCTCAGCCGTACATACACTACGTACATGTTCTGTAATATTTACATGACTTATTCACATAATTGCGACTTAATTAATATTTTCCTATTGACATTACTGTTTTATACTAGGTTAATGATATATGTTTATTTTGCAAACGAGTATTATTTTTGTAACTGTTCTGTATAAATGTTATAAACGATGCAAATGTGTTCATTAAGGGCCCCATGGAAGACCACTACTTGTTGGTGAATGGGCTACCCTGTCAAAAGATTAGAAATAAATAAATAAACTGGGTTTTTCTGATAAACTCTGTGTATCTGTTGATAAACACAGTTTTTCTGATAAACTGAGTTTATCTGAGAAAAACAGAGTTTATCTGGTTTTTACACAAAGGGCTTGCCATATACGCGCGCTGCATGAAATAGTCGTTACACTACATATCTCGCCATGACGACATATACTTTTTTGGAAGTCTACTTGGTGAGATAATTTATGTCGCCATGTCGACATTACTTTTTGGGAAGTCGACTTGGTAAGATAATATAAGTCGCCATGACGACATGTATTTTTTTAGAAGTCGACTTGGTAAGATAACTTATGTCGCCATGACGACATGAACTTTTTGCGAAGTCGACTTGGCAAGATAATTTATGTCGCCATGACGACATGTATTTTTTTAGAAGTCGACTTGGTAAGATAATATAAGTCGCCATGACGACATGTATTTTTTTAGAAGTCGACTTGGTAAGATAACTTATGTCGCCATGACGACATGAACTTTTTGCGAAGTCGACTTGGCAAGATAATTTATGTCGCCATGACGACATGTATTTTTTTAGAAGTCGACTTGGTAAGATAACTTATGTCGCCATGACGACATGAACTTTTTGCGAAGTCGACTTGGCAAGATAATTTATTTCGCCATGTCGACTAATAAAAGTTGATAAGTCGACATGGTAGGTTAAATATCTTTACATGTCGACATGATATGGATATTAAGTCGACTTGACAAGATGAAATATCTCGTCATGTCGTCAAGTAGAATGGCACTTTAACGCTTCCGTAAATGTGGGCTATAAATCACGCAATGATTTAAACAAGAAGTTCTTGGAAGCAATCAATAATCATGCCAAAGGGGACCAACCAATGACTTACTCTTCGACAATCACGAGAAGATGTAAATACATGTATAATCAACGGGAATTATTTATCCCATTGTGTCATGCAGCATGATCGTCGATTTAAAGGTAGAACAAAAAGCATTTAAATGATGTAAATTATTGTATTACTAATGTAAAGGGGTAAATTAAGTTAACCCATACGGATACACGTTTGAAATGCATTTACGATATATTCATTCGCGATCTAACAATTTTCAATAATTGAATATACATAATATAATATGTATGAATACACTGTATACAGTGCGTCCCAGAAAAAACGAAACCGACAAGTATCGATGTTCTATCATAACTTAATCACAACTATAATTAATGAATGATACATATTTGGAAAGCTTAGAGTCTCCTCTTTCAGTTGATGCTACTCAGATGATGCATATTTTACGCATGAGTGATAAAAAGCAATTTGAAGGAAGGAAACCAAAAAGACATTTGGCGGGCGGTATCTGAATTTCGAAGAAAAATTCACATTTCTAAAAAGTTGAGTTTCTGCCCTTTCATATAATTTTAACAAACGAATTCGTTTTCACTAGGTGCCTGCCGTAGCAAAAAGCAGATTTGACAAAAGACTTAACTCCATTTCGTTGACAATCAGCCATGCATGAAGACTCTCGTCTACGGCTGATTGTCAACGAAACGGAGTTAAGTCTTTTGTTAATTTCGTTTATTGATACGGCAGGCAGCCAGTGAAAACAAATTCGTTTAATAAAATAATGGAAATGCAAGCACTACTTTAAACAAACAGAACTTTGTCATTCCTCGCTCATTTTTCCTGATTGAGGTGTGAAAGGGCAGAATCGCCGCACCGCTGACATGGGGTGGGGGGCAGGAGGATAAAATGCAAGATCAAATTACTGATGGGTTATAGAGGGGGTCGTAGCATCTCCTTTTGACACCATCGCCCCCCCCCCGCCTCCATTTCCCTTTGTCCCTGGTTTGCGGTGTTCCTCTTTTTCGTCATTCGATAGGGAGGAGGTGTGGCATCTTTATATTATACCGACATATTGTTTCACGATCTTTATAGACGGGCGAGAGAGAAAGAGATAGAGAGACAGAGAGTCAGAGAGTAGAAAATAGATAATTAAACAAATATGATTATTCTCAGCATGCTATCCTCAATATCTTTGAAGATGCATTAATTATAAGTCAAACAGAACACAAAAAAAACCTAATGAAGGCAGAAAATTGCAATTAGAGAAGTAAAGAAGAAAAAAAAACAGATGAGGAGACCGGGTGGAAGTTTTATGAGGAACGTTCGAGTAAAGCCCCGGGAGTAAAGCCCAGCTGGCAAACTATGTATATTGCCCGGTTGCTGACCCTAATTATGTTGATATGAATATTATACATACCTCCGATTGCTACTGGTATTATGTTTGCGGTAACGCCATCCTTAAACTTTGTTTAGAGACGGAAACCCTAGTCCGTCTCTCCCCTATTAAAACAAAATAGTCAGACATGGCGGAAATAAATACAGTCGATTTCTGTTTCTTTTGGTTATTTCCTGCTCTTTAGTGACAGGTATCACTAGACACGTATTTACACTGATAATTATCCGAGGAAATAAAGCCCACGCGTTGTCCTTTAATGTTGTGATTAACGTCGCTAATCTAAATCCGATGTGCACCACTAGACTTGATCAATTTTTGATTAATTCTAAGAATTTTGTTTCTTCAATCTTCACTTACCATGAATGGAATGGAATTGGGCAATTCCTCAATGAAAAACAAAATGGCAATGTTTTTGTCTACCTTCATTTAAATGCCCGAAGACGTCCTGAAGATGTATTCAAGATTCAAGATTTAAGCTTGTCCATACATAATATATAATATAGAAATTTGTTTTCCATGGGTGCTTACAAGCAATGTGGACTGAGCGCCAGAAATAATAATGCATGGGTAAATATCATGAATCTTTATGTTAAGTTTCCACTTACCAAAAATGGAAAGCTAATTTTGAAGAAAAAAATGATTGTCTGAAATGGTAAAAACATCTGAAATAATGATTTTTTAAAGTGCAGACACAAAAATGCCACAATTTTATGACTAATTTTGATACCGAGACGTTTTCAATGTTTTTTTTCTTCTATTTTTTAAGAAAATGATAACAAGTGGTGCATTGTCCAACTCGCAAAATGTCAGTACACCTGTAGAAAGTGAAGATTAAAAGTGAACAGTGTCACGCATAAGAGTTATAGATAATAGGAAAGGGATGGAATTATATCAACACCCATATAGAATTACCAACTTTTGGCATATAGTCGGAAACAAAAGGTTGAAAAGTAAGAAAATGAAGAAAAAAAAAACATTCTGCCTCCATAAGATGCAGACAATCTGAACAAGAGGGCCGTCGAAATTCCCGAAATAATTTTCCGAGGAAAAACATTCTAGGAAAAGAGGGAACAATCCATTTCGATGTCCAATAAACTTCATCGGACAAAATCTAGTTTCTTATATAGGACTCCTTTTCTTTTAAATGTACGTGGTCAGCGGTAACCATTGTTCTCCGATGTTTCCTCAAGGTAATATGAAATTCGTTAAAACTAAATTCATAAAATATTCAAATGTGTCACTGGAATCAGATGAATCCAACCTTGATTAGGTTCCCATCTTTTCCTTTTTTATCCGATAATATTTTGTCATTCTTTCTAGTACCTTACCCCCCCCCTCCCCCTCCACGCGCAACTAACATGACTTCAGGTATGTCTCTTCGTCTGTCTGTCCCCCCCCCCTTTTTCCCTCTCTCTCTTTCTCTCTCTCTGTCTTTCCTTTTCTCTCTCTAATTCTCGCCCTTTCCTCCTTATTCTCTCTCTCTGACTTCGACCAGCCTCCCCCTCTCTTTCTCTCTCTCTCTCTCTCTCCTTCTCTTTCTCTCTGATCCCGTTTTGTCCCCTCTCCATCTGCAACTATACCCATCCCTCAATACTTCACTTCATCTCTCTTCGTCACTTCTCGTCCACTCTTCATCACTTTGCCTCTCTCCTCATCTCATTATCTCCCCAATCACTGTTCATATGTTAGCAATCTTCGTCCCGCGCCCATCTCTCAAAGGATTATGAACGATTAATCTAAAAAATGAAATATTTCCATTACCATCCTCCCACGCATGGGTCAAAGAAATACTCCCGTGTGTACGGGAAAAGGAGATATCAATCAAGAAAGAATAACGGTAATTGTGTCCTAAGTTTAAAGGTATATTGCGGATTTGTGAATATACTTCTATTTTAAATTTTATGTTTTCTATTTCATGATTCTATTAAAAAAAATACAATTGAAACAAATTAAATGCAAATACATACACAAATAGAAATGTCTTAAAATAAACAAATTTATGATATAGTTACAAATCGGAGAGAAAAGGAGAAGGACATAAAGATATGCAACGGAAGATACATAGAAATATAATTAAATGGGTTGATAACATAACAACATCGAGTGTTCTGTCGAGGCACCAACCCTCTTGATAAATACAAGTCGGAATTCATAAATAAAGGTGATAGCATTACGATTTTGTCATGTTTAGGCCGATAGGCTTTCATGCTAGTTTGTTAATTAGTTTGAAACCTATGCTTTGTGGTGCTATGACCATAAAGTTTAGGAAGCATTATGGGTACACAAAGTATGTGCACAAGGAAGGGGTAATAAACAAAATAACTATACGAATAAAATTATCTTAATATTTTACGGATTCAGCGTCGAGAGAGTCAAAACTAAATTATGTGCCTTTTCGTATTTATCCAATGGTCTTTTAGAAATGAACATATTTATATTACTCAAATAACCCAAACCATATACACATAAAGAAAATTAATGCAGTGAAGAAATTAAAACATGTTGCGGATTGGATGAAACTGCATGTTCTTGATATCGCATCATTTCTGGGTTCTTTATCTTTAACAAAAATCTAACTTAAGCCTAAGTTTTAATACCAATATACTTCAATACCAGTTGGTGACCACATAAACCCAAAGGGAGTCTAATCCGTTGTGGAAACGGAAACAGAAGGGCTTGAAGACAGGTGCTGGTAGTCAACCTCAAAACTATCGGATACCAGAGTGGAAGCCGACCCGGAAATACTGATCTGGGACCGGTATCAAACAGAAGGTAAGGTGATAGCTGTCAATATATAACCCTATATACCCACCTCGTTCAGCGTGCCTTGGCTCTGTTCGATGAGATCCATGATTGGACCTACTTCACTATAGTTCGCAGAGTGTGCTGCATCATACTCATAGAGGAGTGACAAGGGGTGGGTGCGGCTACGTACATAGCCTATCTGCTTTCCAGAGTGCTAAGCCTAGATCTGGAACTGGTGGGCAGATTCTTTTTAGTTGAGGACTGGAAACCCATGGCAGCAAGATGAGAGTTATTTTGTCGTTCGCGATTTGTTTGGCGGCAGGAGGCCTGGCCCTCGCTCAAGAAAGTGATTGGTGAGTTAATTATCCCAATTGATTGATTGATTGATTAATTAATTGATTCATTAATCAATTCATTTTATTGAATAGATTCCATTTACGTATTCGGATACCCGATTGCGATAGTACAATATGTAATAATGCACAGATAAAAATGACAAAAATAAATAAAAGTTCAGAAATACTTATTTTTGCGTTATCATTTACAGTATCTTTATTAAAAAAAAAAAAAAGCGAGAAAGCGATTTGAGTTGATTATGATGTGGTGTTTTGGTTATAGTGTTTTCATTCATTTGACTTTCAATCATAGGATTGAGGGTTCGAATCCCAGCCCGGCTTTAAAGTCATATGACAAGATATTAATTCATATTTGCCACTCTTTACCACCTCTTTACTCACATGTAAATGTGTACCTTATAATTATGATTAAGCACTATGTTACTTTTGCGACTCATCTTTAACCTGAGCAATAATGACATCATAATCACTTGTCCGAATATCATGTTTCTTTGCGAGCGGGTGAAGTGAGCAAGCAACAATTCGACACATTATTATAATGAAAACGTAGTTTTGTCACCGGAGATTTAAAAAAAACTATTACTGCCTGCCTGACTGTATACCCAAATTGCGGGTGTATATACCTTTGCTACTCAGTGAACTTTCGGGCAGTGAAAATACGAGATGAATACAGCCCAAACTTTGACCAAGAGAAAGAAGAATACATAGAGTTGTTGAAAGGTGTCCGCACACCAGTTGTTTAGCTGTGCAAATCATTATTTATAGGTTTGCACTATGATATTTTACATGGCCTCCCCTGCCGCCACCCTAGAAGTATATATCCTACTTCAATGAAACTGCCATAGTAATTGTGAAAATGGGCATTTCAATGTAGACTAGTATGATTTAGTTGTAGTTATTTTGTTCAAAATATTATTAGCCTACTCTTTTATTGCAATTGTTTTACTTTTTATCGATCCTGTCAGTGATGAAAGCGTATGTCATATCAATGAGTCGTCTTTTCGCTCTTGTTTAATACGATAGTACTATCATTATCATGTTATTACAAACAGATCGAGATCAAACATTGATCAATTCCTTATGTTTATCATGTATAACGAATAAATAAATGTCATTGATGAAAATATATCCTTGGCACGCAACGTCACTGAAAGAAAAAAAATATATAGTCCTCAAAAATTGGGAACATTATACTAACACTGGCTTGCATCGTTTAGGAGCGTTGGTGTCGGTTACAATCGGCTTCTTACAATGTTTAGAGATTTTTCAGTATAGTATTATTTCGTTCAAGTTTTATCCACTGAATCTAATATTTAGGAACGGAAGGGAGATCTACTTCCCACACCTACTCTGTGTTTAATCTCACTAGAGGCTATATTGAGTATTCAAACTACTAACAGTTTTCGAGCAATTTATTGAAAAAGCAAACCTCTCGAACAAGACCGACGTGTATCTAGCATGACATGAACGATGTAATCCGTTGTGTAGCCGGCCCTCCTATTGAAAGTGGAAAAAAACAAACTAAAATACCAACAAAAGACAAAACGAAACAAACAAAAAAGAAATTCCTATATAGTTATCACATTATGTTTATGTTAGGCGGAAATGCTCTAATAAATTCCACTTCCCCTTTTGGAGGGGATTCGGCTCCCTTTCTATCAATTTCTGGATACGCCACTTCAACATCGTTTTTATTATCTTTTTAATTCTTATTAGGCCATTTAAAAAAATATACATGTTTAGCGTCCCCGCCCGCTTCCTTTTTGGGGGCCGCCTCCTATTTTTTTTTTTTTTTTTTTTTGAAACTTTTTTTTTTTTTTTTTTGAAACTTTTTTTTTGAAATTTTTTTTTTGAAAGAAAACAAACATGAAAAACACTGCTAAAATGGCTCTATTTCTGATTTAAAAAAAAAAAAAAAATTGTCGGCGGCCATCTTGAAAAAAAATAGCCCCGACTGTCAGGGAAAATGTACCGATCGGCCATTTTGAGCGGCCATTTTAAAATAAAAAATAAAAAATAAAAAGGGCCTCCTCCTTCCTATTTTTCAAAAAAACAGGACGCTAAACATGTTTTTTTTTATTTGGCCTTATGCACCCTTTTTCTTTTCTTTCATGTTGTTCTTTCTTAAATCTACCACATGCGATCTCGTAGGCCTATTATACAGAGTGAGATTTCGTTTTAAGATGTATTATCCATAAATCATTATGTACTGTGGATTTACGGATGATTGCAAATAATCTGTTGAGTAGTGGCGGACTTAGGCTTATTTGACTGTAAAGGGGCGGGGGTATCTAAAGTATGTGCATTAAATGCCATTTTGAGAGGCATAATATTATGTGTAAAATATGTGTCTTAAACAACAAAAAAAGAAGGGAAAAAAGGGGGGTCTCATATTTTGGCCTGGGAAGAGGGAACACATAGTTTGCGAGCACAGACCCTAATTTGACACTTCACCACAATTTCTAAAGCCTGCAGCAGAGCCTAGATAATTATGCCAGTTTCTGGCTGTGTCCGGAGCTAGCGGCTGCTAAAGTACAGAGCCTAGTCTCATATTGCAGACACCGTTAATGATTTGTGCCTGCTAACTATGGAACACATATATGTATTCATCGACTGCAAAAAAAAAAGCTTGTGCCTGTACCCCCTGGATTTATATACCACTGTTTGGATAATAAAAATGTAATATGAAAGTATCGAAAGAAGAAGGCCAAAGCAAACAGAGCTCTATGGGGCACTTTACGTGGGATTTAAACGAGTCTGGGTTAAGTAAAGCTTAACGGGGTCACATGTTATCTACTAGTCGATGAAGGAAAAGTATACATCATACGCCCACTTACGGCTTAAAAAAAGAAATCATTATGATGACTGAAAACTTTGAGATGTGGGCTAGATAAGATTGCCGCTTCCTTCGATTCTTATTGCTCTACATAAAATAGCCCATTTCAAATATTAATCTAGGAATTTTATATATCTTTCTTCTTCATGTAAGATATTCTCCAGTTTATCGAGAGCAGCTTGCTTTGAACTGACCATATTGAAGGATATGGCAATTTCTATATTTCCATCAACATCATAATCATGTTATCTTCTTGTATTGTTTATCTTTAATTCTTAGCGGATCTTTAAAAACGTAGTACTTATATCCCTTTCTGTTACCACCCTACCTGTATAAATGACGACTTAAAGAGCCCTCCCCCTCTAACTTTAAATGAAAGATTATATTTTTCAAACGGTAAATTCAATCTACATGTACGGGTATCTAATCATTAAGAGGGTAATTTGTCTCTCGTATTTTCCCCTCAAATTTATCACCCCCGCAAATGTATTGCATAATAGCCTGTAACTTAACATCATAGTCATAAATCGCACCATAATACACTCTAAATTACAGGGATTTAAAATTTAAATCTTTAGCCGGATTTGAATGAAATTAAATCCATAAAGATTGATTTTTAATCTTAAAAGATTGCTAAACTGGTTCTTAATCCGAGTTTCAAATATAAAAAAAAAGAAGTCCCAAAAAGGATTGCTTTTAAATCTTTATCAGGGTTAATTTTAATCTAGAAAGATTTATAATATAAATCTTTTGAACTTATTTTTTAATCCTTTACAGATTAAAACTTTTTAATCCTAGCGAAGATTAATTTTAAATCCGCATCGATTGGTCCCTACCTACAGTACATGAAAGATTTAAAAATAAATCCTATAGATTTAAATTTAAATCCCTGTAATTTAGAGTGTACTTTAGATGAATCATGAATAAAAACAAGAGGAATTTTCTAACCAATGCATGGTGAGTTGGAGTTGGCGGGACGGGGGGAGGGGGAGGGGGGGGGGGGGGGTAAGATGCTTTTGGAGAAAGGTAACTGTTGTCATCAGCGGGCGGGAATTGGGGCAAAATGTCGCCTCCAACACAATCGAAAAGGCTTTTCAAAAATAAATTCAAGGTAATTTTCCTGATTTTGTCTAGCACCTGAAACGTGCGAATAATTCAATTACAAGTTATAAATCCGAACGTACTTTTTAACAGGCAGAGTTGGGTATTGGAATAGATGACGCCAGCAAGCATGTAAGCATAAAAGCTTTCTTCTAATTGTTTTTATTTAAACAAAATATAAAGATTGGTATATCCATTGATTCTTTAGTGGATTGAGATGGCTTGTTATGAGAAAGAAATGCCACGTGAGACACTTTAACAACATCACGTCTCGAGATAACCATGAACAGTTAATTACTTTGTTTTAATACCGCCTGTTCAATATATATTTTTGAATACATTATTGGGGAGTAGGCCTATTCTAAACAAAAACAAAATTATGAGTTATATTTTCTATGGTACTTTTCCCTAACAATGAACTTTTATTCTGTAAATATTGCCTTATACCCACTTGCTTGACGCCTTAATTTTGTCAAAATGATAGAAGGCCTACATGAAATCATCCACATCTAACTAAAAACGTGAAATTGTTAATTTTGACCATCAAACTTACAGTTACTCATGAGTTCGGATCGAAATCTCTCTTACAGCGGGAGCCACTTTGTTTTTAGTACTGGTAGGTGGGTGATTTCATTCATATCATGTGATCTTCAATTTTGACCAATGAAAATGCTTTATTGGCCCATGCCATGGACCACGCCAGGCTGCCTCGACCTCTCGGGGGCCTAGCTCCTAGCTCCGAGCTCGTGGTACCGTACGTGTACCGGCGATCGAGCGAGGCCACCGGTCTGGGGCTGGGCTGGGGCGCAGGCGGGTGGTTCGCCATCTATGCGCAAGTACGGCGGGTACGGGCAGTCTGATTACGAAGAGTTCATTTCAGGATTCTAGGATGATTGATCAACAAGACAAACACATCTAGGATAGTAATATGAGGGTGAGGAACTGTTGTAGCTAAAGAGTGAAGTCGTATAAATATTGACGAACATGATGTTGTCAATTAAACCAGGATCTAGATTAAACTAAAGTCTGTATAGACTGCAAAGAAAAGCGGTGGCAATGCCCATGTCATCGGATTTCTGCATTTTCTACCCCAGACTTGGCGGGGGGAGAGGCTAGAGGGTGCCGTGTTCGTAGGATTAACTTATGTGTATGCATGTATTCTACGGCAGGTGGGTGGATGGTTTTCGACCGTTTCCGGTGGGGCTGAGAGGAGGAGGGTAATGGGCTAATGTTCGATCTTCTAGTACTTTGGGGCCTTTTATTTGCAAAGTTGTAAAATCAAAGATTGTCCCAGAATGCTCAAGATCTAGAGCCAGGACCTTCAGAGGCTCTATCTCATTGTAGATCTGATGATTGACAGTGCAGTGCATGATTTTGATTTACAGAAGAAAAGAGAAAAAAGGAGAAAGAGGAGAAGTAGAACAATAAGGGAAGATAAGAAAATGATGAGGAGGGGAAGGTGATAAAATTGGTAACAGTGTGAGAGAAATGGTACCAAAAAAAACGAAAGAGTGCAAACATTATTAATATCTAAGCCCAGTTACCACTGATTTGTAGTCATATTTAGCATGACTCCATGAGCAGGTGTCCATGTCATGTGGACTTGTATTTCTCCACCAAAAAAAATTGTTTTAAAAATCGTTGTTCCTGGTGGTCATCCTTCTTTTCTGACAAAAAATGGGGGGGGGGGGACAATTTATATGTCCCCCCTATGAAAAATCGTCAGGGGGGTGACGTGTCCCACCTGTCCCCCCTGGATTGACGCCTATGGTAGCTACCATGGCAACATCAATCCACAGCCAATCAAGGCTTCCATGGAAGTTACCATCATGCAATGGTTACCATCCATGGTAAGTTTTATGCAGCAGGGCCCTGAAAGTTTAGATAGGGAATATGGAGGAAACTCCCATTGGCAATGCAGCTATTGTTATATGTTTTATAATGATGTATCAAACCTTAAAAATATAGAGGTGTCTTAGTCGAGTGGATATGTCACCGAACTGTCGATCACAAGGTCCGCGGTTCGAGTCCCACCACGGCACTAATGTCCTTTGGCAAGACATTGATCTACATTTGCCACACTCAACCCAGGTGATGTAAATGGGTACCTGGCAGGAATTAATTCCTTAAGATGCTAGAGCGCCGTGTGGCAGCCGTGCTACAGCCAGGGTAATAATCAAAGGCGCCAGGAGTGTCATGTATGACAGACATGAGCACTATACAAGAACCCACTATTATTATTATTATTATTATTATATATATATATTTTGTTGAACTGGATTTTTCTGCACAGTTATTATAGTTAATACTTTGAATGTGATTTTCTTTCAGTGGGGTCAAATTCCTCCTCACAGCCCCCAAGATAATGTTGGCTGGCACAACAGAGAAGATATGCGTGGACCTCCTGAACAGCTCTGCGGTCGAGCTCGGCCTCACGCTCGAGACGGACAACTATTTCTGGGGTCCCGGGGATGCTCCTGAGCCAGAGGTGCTCGCTGAAGTGATTTACAACATGGACTCCAAGAGGGAGTGCTTTGACCTTGAGGTAACCCTTCCTAACCCACTTCCCTTGAACTAACACCGTCTAGGCTTGCAGATCATGTTCAATAGCCTCCACTATATAACCTTGAACTTGCAAGACTGCCCTCCATTCTTTCGGTGCTTGTACTTTCTTGCACCTGATTGCATGGGTACACATCCTAAAGTTTGTATGTTGGTGAACGGAAGCGATCCATGTGTTAATGTCATGAATGCGCTTTGGAAGAGGAAGTCCGAGCTACTTTGAATGCCCTGTTGGAGTTGTGGCTCTGAACTTGACTCACACACATGGTGCCTGTTAAATGTTCTGTAAATGCATGCGTGATAAAATTGCAAAATTTGCTATATAATTAACCCCATGAACTTGCTAATGCGTTTTGAACCCACTATGCATTGTAGGTCATATAACCTACACATGGCTTTAGAAGCGACTACTTGTATATTTTGACATTTAAAGAAAACTACATGTAGGCCTAGAAATGATAATAGTTTGATAATAGTTGCAATTTATATAGCGCCATTTCCACAAGATACAGGGCACTCTGAGAAGTGCTAAAATTAAAATGTATACAAATTACCAAGAAATATGGTTTCAGAATTGAAATGTCTTCAAACTGTTTGAATCGTTCTACTGTTGGTGGTGATATGTCATTGAAAAGTTGTTATTTTGAGCCTTTTTATCAACTGTCATACAGATTTTAAGGGATTACTGTATTTGCACCATGGTACAATTATATGTACAGAAATATATCATGACAGTGTGCTACAGGAGGAATTTCTGAGATATTTAGTGAGATTATCTTGCCTTTTCTATTGACACTGTGAAGTTCAACATCAAATTTTTGAAAATGTTAAAAATAATATTTATGCATCCTGATATAACCGCTTTTTCACAACACTACTGATCTTCAGTCAGATATAAACAGGAGTCACACTGATTATGGTTTAAAAATATGTTTTCACACATGCTGCCATGTTTTTTTGGTTTTTATTGACAAATTGAAAAACAAAACAAAAATTGTTTATTAATTTTTATTCTGTTTTTATTGCATAAATTTAATTTTGTCCTCGTTTTCATTTTTTAAATTTCTTTTTTAAAATGATGGCTGGGAATGGTGAATGTTGAACTTGGCAAAGATAGTGAATTATAAGCCAGGGTTTGGTAGTTGTTTATACAGGACTGTTCTCCAGGATATGCAGACTTTCTTTTCAGAGTCAATATAGAAATTCTGTGTGGCAAGAACGTGTTGGCTCAGGTGTGAATTGTGCAATTAAACATGTTCAGTGAGACATGAGGGAGTGATTTTGACCCCTATGCCCTGTCCTTGACTGATGTTTTACTTTCCATGAGAATGCCAGCACCTATCACTTTTTTTTTTTTTAGGTTGGGGGGGGGGGGGGGGGGGGTAGTAGAATGCCCCAAAATTTATTTAAAAATCTGTTAGTGTCAGATTAGGTTCTAAATGAAATTTACTACATATTTGACAGTTATGATTTACAAAGTAAGAGTTTTGATCCATGAAAATGTATGTTTTTTAAGGGTACCAGTCACCTTTAAACAAATAGTTTCTTTACAGCTAGATTGTATGAAATTATAAATGACAAACCTTTCAATCCATGGGTTATTGGTAAAAGGTTAAGGAATTTAAAATGAAATAAAGGATAAACATAAAAACAAAACTGTGTTCCAAACCAAAGTTGGACTTAGATGTAACAGTTCACTATCCGGTCATGCCCTCACTGTAGGACCATCGCTATGATCTTCTAACGACCTTGCCAATCACTCTGTTATCATTATGTAGTTTCTATTAGTTTCAAATTAGTTGAAATCCTGATATGACTTCCAAACTGAGAAAC
>JAVYIG010000313.1:0-27500 GCA_035222895.1 Strongylocentrotus droebachiensis | reverse complement strand
AAAAACCTGAAAGTATTTATAAGTATGAGGTCTTTGTAGATTTAGAAATCTGATAAACAAGTCAGCTTGTAAAACTATACAGTACCAGCATGCAAATGGTATCACAGTGTTGTCTAGTGGTTTTTGTTCATACAATAAAATTGAGTATGAACAGCTATAAGTATAAACATTAACCATTCTTTTAGCATCCTGCTCTATCATTTTTATCACTCACTTTTGCATATATCAGAAGTCGTTTGTACTAAACATAGAACAAATACAATTCAAATCGCAGAGAACCTTAAATGACCTATCAATATTAATATGTCTTCATGCCTCTTTGCAATTTTGAATCTAAACATATTTCTTTGCATAAAAATAATACTAAGCAAACTTCAGCAACATTAAACCTGTCTGAAAGATAATATAATATAGCCTTCACGTCAGTTGTAGAAACATGTTACTATTAATCTGAAGTTTTGCATTATAGTGTAAAACCATATCATCTGTGTTGGTTGAGTATTGAATATCTTCAAGAATACTTTTTGATTACTTTATATCCATAACCAAAGATATGGTAAAACACCAAAATCCTTTTTTGTTCCAAAATTCTTTCTTTCAATATTTATCCTGCCTTGGATAAAACATATAAATCAATTTACTGTTTCTGTTTTCATATATATGCATGCACAGACAAAATGATAACGTACTAGTCTTTCTAGTTCCTTGTGTTTGTACCAAAAGGGTTTTAACACAATAATATTATCATGCATGTTCAAATTCGTCAACGAATACGATAAGCATATCACATACATATATACACTGGTTTACAGACATCTGGAAAGCAAACATAAGAAAAATACATTTTTCTTTGAGTCCAATAAACAGTTTCAATGAGTCCAATCAGTCTATGTTCACAATGCTTTGTGATTATTAAAGAAACCATCAAAGTTAAAAGTTCTGGTTTCCTTTCTCACATAGAATTCCAGTGAATTCACCAATGTTCAACTGTTCAAGAATGATGCTTCACTGTAAGTGTTCAACTGTTCAAGAAATATGGTTCACACAAGGGTTGTTCACTTTTCCATGTGAATATATCAATTTGATGCTCACTTCAGTCCAAAGATCACACACAAGATAAAGCGTCCGCAATAACATTGTCCTTTCCTGGCACATGTAGAATGTCCAAGTTGTATTCTTGGAGCAGCAAACTCCATCGCGTCAGTCTTTGGTTCTTGTTTTTCATTCTGTTGAGGAATGTCAGGGGGTTATGATCAGTTAGTACCCTGACTGGATGTTGAGATCCACTGACATACACATCGAAATGTTTAAGTGCAAGTATCGAAGTCAATGTTTCTTTTTCAACAGTTTCTTTGAGAAGAATGATATGGGTCTGTCGATACCTTCAGCGTCTGCTTGAGTAAGAACTGCACCAGCACCCACATCGCTCGCGTTCACCATCATGCTGAACGGCTGGTTGAAATCCGGAGCCATCAGTACCGGATTGGTAGATAAGAGGGCTTTTGCCTGGTTGAAAGCACTCTTGCAGTCGATTTCCTTTTCAAGATGTTTCAGTTTTGTTGGGTTTGCACGACATGGTGCCTGTTTGATTGGGGTTGGATCACCCACATCAACATCATGCTCAACAGCATCAGTACGAGAGGGAACATCAGCAAATAACTGTGGATATTCACTCAACAGCTCTTTCACATCACTCCTCTCCTTCACAGATAAGTGGGTTAGTTTGTTATCGATGTGTGCTAGAACCTCTGAATTTTTCAATTTCACACATGGGTTCTCTCTTTCAATCTTGCACACTTCTTTCTCAACTTCACACTTTGAGTCACATTCAACAGCACTCAACACTGGTTGTGCTTCACTCTCGCCATCTCTTCGGATATATAACTTAAGCATATTCACATGACACACACGTCTCTTCTTCTGCCTATCTGGAGTATTGACAACGTAGTCGACATCACCAACTTTCTCAGCAATAGTGTACGGCCCAGAAAATCTAGCCTGCAAAGAATGACTAACTATCGGCAGTAAGACCAAAACTTCATCTCCTACCTCGAAATTCCTCTCTTTGGATTTCCTGTCATACCACGCCTTTGTTACATTATTAGCTGTAATGCGCCTTAATGGTATCGCTTCGGTATATCCCGTCGCAGCGCACATTATCGTCAATAAGTATTCATTACCTGCCTTTGTCTTTGGCAGAGGACCTACACCATCTACTATGATCCTAGAAAATGGCTCATCGAACGCCGGTATTGGCTTCAATGGTGCTGCCGGTATTTTCTGATTCGGTTTACCTACAACTTGACATGCATGGCAACTTCTGCAAAAATTTGCAACATCTTTTTGCACACCTGGCCAAAAGAAATGAGAACGAATTTTCCCCTGGGTTTTATGAACCCCTAAGTGACCTGCAAGTGGAGCTTCATGAGCAAGGCTAATTATGTCCTGCCTGTATGTAGAAGGGACTACAATTTGGTTGGCTTCTTTCCACACCTCATCTGCAGGGACATCTGCTGGCCTCCACTTTCTCATTAGCACACCTGCTTTCTTGTAATAACAAACAGGCACAGTCAATGCCTCCTCCTCAGAAACAGCTCTCTCATTCAAAGAAATCAACTGAGGATCTGTCTGTTGCTCCTTTAGCAACTTACTCTTGTTCAAAGATAGTGGTTCAGATTTTTCACTATTTCCTACACTATGAACCTTTCTCGCACTCTCATTCACATTGGAATCAGACTCATCCTCAACCAAACGACAAAAGAAAGAATCTCCTAAGTCAATATCTATCTCATTAGACTTCTTCTCTGACTCAACTTTCTTAGCCATTGAACGAGTTACAGCACATGCTGGGAACACTACTGGAAATTCTGCAACCAACTCATCTGTCTCAGAACTTTCACAAGGACTCGAACTTACTACTGGACATGACACAACTCTATCACCAGCGAGATCATTTCCTAATATGATGGATACCCCTTCCACAGGAAGTGATGGTCTAACTGCCATCTTCACCATACCAGAAACAAGGTTTGACTTCAAGTCTACCACATGAAGGGGTGCCTCCACAAAGCCGTCTCCAATGCCTTTGAGCAAAACACTAGCACCAACAGAAGAACTACCACAAAAGGGCAACGCACTTTTCAAAATCAAGGACTGCGAAGCACCAGTATCCCGCAACACTTTCACTTTTCTTGCTACATCACTCTCTGGTATAGACACATATCCTACAGACACAAACGGTTCATACTCTTTCTGAATTTTGTTCATGTTCGCTGGTACAATTCTACTTTGTGAGTTTGACACAATTTGCACAAATGCATTAGGATGTGCACTAGATTCCTGTTTCTTAGCCTGAAGTGAAGGACACTTTGACTTTATGTGCCCATACTGTTTGCAAGCATAGCACATTCTTTCCTCTGTTACCTGTCCTTGCTGGGACTGCGGTTTTATTTCATCTTTTTCTTGTGAAAAACTAGTTTTCTGGCTTTTGCTCCAGTTTCCATTTTTCTTAGGTTCTACGCTCACTTTGTTAGAGATTTTGTGCGTGAGCACATAATCATCCGCGATTCTTGCTGCTTCATCCAGCGAATCGACGCGCTGCTCCTCGAGATGTATACGAACATCCAGTCGCACGCTGCGCTTGAATTCCTCAAGTAGAAGAATTTCACGCAATTTATCATAATCATGATCTACATGGAGAGATGAGCTCCATCTGTCAAACAATTGCTCTTTTTGTCTTGAAAACTCCATATGAGTTTGCGATTCTTCCTTTCGCGCTTTGCGAAATCGCTGCCTGTACGCTTCGGGTACAAGTTCGTAAGCTTTTAGCACGCTCGATTTTACTCTATCGTAATCCGACACGTCGGCCATCGACATTGCTAAGTAGGCATCCCTAGCCTTACCGCTAAACTTACTCTGAATCAGGTGAGCCCACATTTCCCTAGGCCACCCCATGCTTTGAGCTAATTTCTCAAAGTGTGGAAAGTACTTTTCCACCCCTTCCTCTTCGAATGGAGGGACCATTCTGACATGCTTCGCAACGTCAAAATGCCTATCAGCATTTCTGCTCTCTTTTCTGTTTACGGCAACAAGTTTCTCCCTCTCCAACTCTACTCTCGCCCTTTCTAATTCTAGCTCCTTTATCCTCACTTCATCCGAAACTGAAGACCTACGCTGAGAATTTAATTCAGGAGACCGAGACCTAGACCCTGGAGGAGTCACAATGATACTACCTGCCGCCTCTGAAGACAATACCTCTTCAGCCACCAGAAACTCGACAATCCTATTCAAAATGTCCGACTTTAGCAAATAACGTTTAATGCCAACAACCTCATAATGAGCTGCTACATCCAACAATTCAACTTTAGTCAATGAGCTTAATCGCTCCGCAGACGGATCCCTAACAAACTCTCCCAACGAGAACTCGCTAGCCATCATGCAAAAAACCTAGCCTCCTAAATATCCTAGAAAGAACTAGAGCCTGGCTGTTATCCCCAGCCAACCTTAAAACACCTAGATTCTACAATATCCGAGAAATCTAGACAACCTGACTGTTATAACCCTCAGTCAAACCCTGCAAATCCATGCAGAAACATGAGAAGACAACAATGTTTTTCTCACCACACACACCACGAATGCTCGAACCTGAAACGGCTACCCCAGCGGTGCCCGACGATATCATCTTAACGAACCGACATCGACAACACACACACACAGTACACACCGAACAGTCCGCTCATAAGTAACGTGTATGAAACCCGTCGCACGCAATGTAATGCAACATGCTAGTTTGCCAGCGCGAATACGATCACGAAAATCACCTGAAAATCATACTTTTCACTTTATATACCTGGCCGAGCCCCCATTTGTTACGAGTGGTTTCCTCTACCCGTTGTCCCTAGGTCCTTTGTTCCACAACAACAGATTACACAATACAAAGTGGTTAGATTTCAAAGGCTGATCTTCATATTTGAGCTTCGTTCTTCAACTCCAAAACTAGACTAACTCGTCCTCAGGACGGTCCGTACAATGTATCTAGATTCGGTCGATACACCCATCACACCGGCATGACAGAATAAGGACATTCGTAAAAATCAAATTAAAGTGCCGTCCCTTCATGTTCAATATTCTTATCAAAGATTTAATAGTCTGACTCTAGTCCACCATGTGAGAAATAGAAGTTAAAGTGGAGCCTTTGAATGCTCAATAAATGTAGCACCCCTGAAAAATAATAGTTTTAAAACTTATCAATTTTTCACTCAGATTAATCAACCCAGTTTACATTTTATGTTCCGTTCAGATATGAGGAAATTAGTTTTTATTAAGTATTATGTTGAGTATATAGTATACGACATTCACGATACGTCTGATAAGAAATGATTATTAGCAAGAATGTATCTTTAGGTATGGGTATCTTTGTATACTACTTATAGAACAGTAACTAATTGTTACACCTATCAACTATGTACTCACGTTTAGCCTCTGCAATATGATAAGATAATGAGGAATGGGTTTAGTCGTTCTTTGAGTGAGCCGACATTTGTTGCTAATGCTTAGGAGCTTTGATTTGATAAAGGGTTATATTAAGCTTGAGATGCGATTGGACGATTTAAGTTAAGTTAATTTTAGGATATGGTATATTTTTTTATAAATACAGCTAAAAATGCAAATGATGTCACAATTACCCCGTAAACCCGTGGCTGAAGCTTAAATGTTTTACAATCGCCCTGTGAAGAAAATATAGTTATGCTTACAATCGCTCTATGGGCATTGAATTGGTCTGACTCATTACCCCAGGGTATAGCCAAAGCCACACCATTCTTTCCCCACGGGTCCTGTAATTATTATTACCCCAGCATTACCAGTAACCCATTTAATACACTTGGGTGGAGATCAAGCGTGGATAATTAGCACCGCGGAAAGGGTCGAACTTGGGATAAAACGAACATTGAAAAATAAATATCACCTGTAAAGTTATGATATAATTCAATTCATCTAAATAATTGTGAAATCCATTTTGTTTGCTGTTGGATTTCTCACATGATGGATAACTGGACGAGAGCTATGAACTATCTTGTCAATTTTTGTCCTGACACTTTAGTTGAAAAAAGGAAAACCGTGGACAAAATGATAACTTAATAATGTAATAATGTACCTTGGTCATGTTGGGTTTATTATGTGAAGGCCATTTAATCAAGTTATTCACTTTATTTTCTTTTGAAATTAACCTATTATTATCACTACCTTTCTGTGAGAGTTCACTTGTAAAAGGAAGCAAAACCTTCAGTTGAAAAGGGCAATGGGGTAAAACATACTGATCACTGATCCGAACATGCTCTGCGGTCTAATCAATTAAGTAATACATCTTATTATCTGTTTAATTATACCTTCGTTTGCGCTGAGAGGCATTATTGACTAAAAGGGGGTATGGTGTTAAATTCAGACCCTGATACCATAGCTCGTATATATAGGGGCTCACTGCAAAAAAAGGGACTCCCATTCCGCTAATTCATTTGACAACTAATCGTGTCCATTTTAACCGCTTGCGCTCTTAGTAATTCGTCGTCATCTCCATACAGTGCCGGAAAGTTATTTGATGGTCCCTTTCAGATCTATTAGTGGCTTTTAAAATGCTCGATGTAAGAACAAACGATGTAATTACAGTATCATAGTTTGAAACAGAGTAGTTTTGGCAGTATACGCAAATTATAAATGCCGAGCTTTTGTCGTATATCAGTGACGTACTCCACCATTAAGGTTTCTAAATGCAGCATTTATTGACTTTTGTAATAGTTACCTTTTCAGATAATAAGGGTAATTACATGGTGCTCTGATTAGGAAATGGGACTAATAATTATCCTGAAAAGTGAGTACACGTACTTTTTTTAAATGTTAAGAATCGTGATTCATAAGATAGAATCTGCATTCGGCGTATGAGGTGACGCTGGCTCATCTTATCGAATTTGCGGGTGATTTTTAAACCTTCGAACAGTAGAAGAAATCGAGATTAGTTGAAAATGAGAATTATAGCAACTGTTAGTGTAAATATCTCTTTCTTTCGGTTACAATGGAAAGTAAGATTAACGCAGTTGTGATAAAAAAAAATTGTCATGATACTGCATATCAACTAAGAATGCGACCACAATTTTGAGCTATATCTGTATCGCAAAACGGTGTCGTGTATGATTAAGAGAACCAGTACATTTCGTATGCTTTTCAAAAGCACTCAACAAATCACTTCTACATTGAGATCCAGTGTCAAGACATTGAGTTAAAGAAGGAGATATCTACCAGGATATACAAGTGTCGAGTTATATATTTTCTTGGATATGAAATCATAAATCATCAACCCGGATTCGTATCTTATGAAAGACAAAGAGTATTCGTTTAATATTACCCAATGTTGACGTTTTTAGCGGATTTAATGACTCGAAGCGTGCCCATATGGTCTCGCACCTCGTCGGAGATACCTAGCAACCTGTGTATCTAGTTACAGTTGGGCAGCCCTGATTTTCCTTCGAATTTCTAAAAATACCCCCGAATTTTCTAAGACACTCAATCAATGACGTGGAATGGACTAATTATGTTAATATGCTTCGTGTTTGTTAAGGTTTTTAGATGGAGCCAAGAACCATTATTCCTATGACGGAGTTATATACACCACCCAACCTACCCCCGAAAACATGAAATCAATAAAATCATTTAATAACAAAATCAATTTATTTAAACAAAAAAGATTTAGTATCTGTAGTAACAAATACAGGAAACAGAAGGAAAAGTACGCGAGCTTGCCTATTCTAGTAAGTCTTTTGCAAGGAAGTCACTGACCTACAAGCCCTCAAAACTACTTCAGTAATCAATAAGCATTCAACTATTAAAAAACCCACAGAGGAGGAAGTTTCAACTCATGAGAAGATTTCCTATATAACAGAAGTTTAAAATATATTTACATTATCATTACACCCCCCCCCCCTCCCCTTAATGTAAAAGCACGCTCATCCGGCAAATTATGTGTTCAATGTATTTTGTATAATGCATTCCGAAAACATGCCATGCAAGACATTGAGAGTACGAGGGCGATGGCCTGTGTTGTCCTGCGATACTCCGATCACACCAATGATGATCGACACCAGACCGAACACAACATTTGGATGAATAAGAAAATGGACGAATTTAGTTTTGACTTATAACTGATTTAACTTCTGAATGATGTAATTTATATTTACTTTATTTCGATTTATACTACATCTGTAGACTGTTTGGAAAAATAAAACATTTCTTAAAGGTAAAGACCAGTAATGGTCATGCGATTGCATTGTGAAAGAAACGTTGTGGAATCGATCAGAAAAGGTTGATCATCTACCATCTAGCATCTGCAAGGTTCTGGAATCATCAAAATGATAAGAAATTTGGCCCATTCTTCGTAAAGTTACAAGCACTATATACAGAAAGATGTATATGGGACTACCCTATCTCTCTCACCAGACCATGAGAGAAATAAATTTATCAAATATATGAATTAGTAGGCGGTTTCCCGGCAAATTTTTTATCATCATGTATTAGTCAAAACATATTCTTTCACATGATTGGTAATGAGAGCTTCCATTTCATTTTTTGAAATTGGGGCGTTGCCAATACTGGTCTTTACCTTTAAAACAAAATTAACTCTATGCATGACTAACATACGGTCGATTTGAAGTCGGGTGAGACTGAGGTATCCCAAACCGACTCCAAAACGATTTATTTCGGTTATCGGTCTCGTCCGTGTGACTGGGTTATTGTACGCATGCGTAGGCATGGTAATGTTATCTGCTACATTAATGAATATGGCACAGGACATGACGATCTGTTTTCCTTTTCCTTTTTTTCTTCAGTGGAAAGTAGAATGAATGATAATCATGTTAAGTGATAAAGTGTAGACTTGTATTGCTCAGTCATACGCATATAGTCATGTTAACACGCTACATTGAATTAGCCGGGTTTTCAAAGTGCGCTCAGTACATATCAAATTAACTCATATAGCATGAGTGGTTTGGCGAAAACAAAAATACATGAGACCCATTTCCATATATTTAGCAAATTATTGTTTTTCCGTAACTAAAATATCAAGTGTTCATCCGTTAGATATTTTAGTTACGGAAAAACAATAATTTGCTCAATATAAGGAAGTGGGTCTCATGTATTTTCATTTTCGCCAAACCACTCATGTCATATGAGTTATATGAGTAGGGATTAAATGTCAAATTTAGTATCAGATGCAGAATCATAATAAACTCGTCTAGTTGTATAAATGTTCAAGCTTTATTTATTCCGTTAGACCTTTTCCGTCATCTGTTAGAAGCATTTGACCCCCACCCCCCCCCCAAAAAAAAAAAATATATATATATATATATATATATATATTATATATAATATATAATGACAATAAATAATTATAAAGCGCACTTATCTAATAACTTACTCCAGGCGCTATACAAAACAAAATACACAAATCTCTCTCCAGAATTTAAGAACATACTAGCATTAGTTACTCTGAGTAAATAAAAGCTTTTAAACATTTTTCTGAAAGGTTTCTTGGCAATGAATGTTTCGAAAAGTCACTTGGCAGCTTGTTCCAGAGAACTGGTGCAAAATACACAAATGCACGATCAACATAAGATGGGTGGTTGATAATGCAACTACATGTACATGTAGTTGTTCTCCTACTCTACCATGTCATTATCATGTTTTATTTAATCATGCAGAAAAGAGTAAATAAAAAACAGGAACATAAACTAAAGGGATGATATCACGACAGACTAATCCAAAGAACATTATAATAAACAATTTAACTACGAAACACCCTCAACATGTTTGTCAGTCACCTGTATTACCATGACAACGAAACCTCCCCCAATAGCAAAGATCAAAGGTTAGACTGCCAATGATGACTAATTCAAACAGTGCGCTTCGGAAATGTTTGGATATGACTGAGTTGCTAGGAAATATACGAATACATTTCTTGGTAAACAACTGAAGAAAAAAACTCCAAGGATAGTCATCACTCAGGGGTTGATTCAGGTGTCTCTCAAACATGGGGAACGATTCCGAAGAAAAAAAACTCTGACAAGTGAATAAAAAAACAAATTTCTGATTTTTAAAGTACATCTAACATGTAGAATTTGAAAGGGGGCACGAGAGCACAACAAGAGGGCAGGTTTGTCGTTTGAGTACATCACATTTGGGTTTTAAAAGGGGCGCCGGTCGTTTACCCTCCCCCTTCAATAAAACCAGTGTGCAAATTAAATAACAAGTTTACACATTAGGTTTCTAAGACTGAACAACAAATTATTTGCCGTCTACCCCCTTCCCCCTCCCCCGCTTTGATGATGATAAACTTTTATGTATATAAGCTTAATGTAATAATTTCTTATACAAGTTACTTTTTGTTACGTTGCTTTACGTTTCAAACATGACATTGATTGAATTTTTTTAATATATAAACAAGGACAGTACAAAATGATATGAATATGCTTTTTCGTCTGATTCTAATAAAAAAAGAGATGAACGAAATAACAAGAAAAGTCAAACCAAACAAAGTGATTATCCGAGAAAGAATCTTAGACTATATGTACATAGTAAAGAGATAAGAGCCCAATCAAATTCAAGCTAGACGCCCCCATTGTTTTTATGATATTTGAGAACGTTTAAGGTCGTCTCCATAACAGTCTGAGGTTTGAATGATTGATTGGATGGAATGTGGAGGAACATAAGTGCTTGCAGGGAAATGAAGACATAATGTACGTGACATTATTCGTGAGTTGTTGGAAAACTGATATTTTATAGAGAAAGTATTGTTGTAGCATGTCTCTTTAATATGGGGCGATTCCTGGAAATTTAGTTTTCAGATGTACACCCTTCAGCAGCTATTGTGCCCCCCCCCCTCCTCCACTTCCACCGTAGGGGAAAGGGGCAGGAGGAGAAAGAAATAGACAGGGAAGGTAGGAAACCTCCTGCTCTCACCTTTCACCTGATAGTTGTATAATATATTTACACGAATTTATCCTTGTAGTAAGACCAATTCACCCCTCCCATTACTGGCTCGACCCACGCTACGCAACTGCCGTTATGATCGGAGACAGGTCTATATACAGAGCGAGATGAAAGATACAGAGAGAGAAAAAGGGGGAGAGAGGGGGAGAGAGAGAAAGAGAGAGAGAGAGAGAGAGAGGGAGAGAGAGAGAGAGGGGGAGAGCGAGAGCGAGAGAGAGAGATAGGGAGAGAAGGATGGAGAAATTGAGGTCACGTTAGCCTTCCAAGTTCACGGTTGGGTATTTGGAGCCGCAGGAGGTGGGAATTCTGAAAAATTGTAAGTTGTTGATAGTGGGTACTGGGAATCTCTCCCACGCCGGGAGTACAATTTTCAAAAAGTCTAAAACAATATATTGTAGGCTACGTGATAGTGGTGATATAGACCCATAATTGTTATTGTTCATTATTAAACGGAAGTTCAATGTGGATTCTGTATATTTGCAGAATAATATTAGACCCCCAAAACACAAAAATCCATAAAATATGTAATACATGTAATAGCTTCGCAGAAAACATGACGACGCTCAAGTCATCTGCATTTCAAAATGTCAACAAATGTGACCAAAACTGCCCTAAGCTCCAGGAGCGATTTCATAAATCACTGGAATTATTGGAATTTTCAAGATTTCAATCACACTGTGGTATTTATGACTTGCTTATTCCCATTAAAGTACTTTTATACTGAGAGGGTACGAGCCCGGGAAAGGAATTCATTGTCATGAAACGTCAAATTTGACAATTCATGGGTTATCATCAAAGATATGAAAGGTGTTTCATGTCACTCAAACAAATCATTGAATTGAACTGAATGAAAACAATGTCAAATGTTTTACATTGATTTCTGTACTTAAAATGAAAACAAATACAAGCTTGTTCCTTTTGTTCACTACAATGAAGAAAAATAACGATGTTAAGTGTTTTATATTGTAATCTACTTAATCAAATTTGTACTTGCCATTAATGTATAAATATTAACACAGTTATTTTTTTCCGCCAAATAACCCATTCCATCCTGGAACCGGTATGTCCCCTGTATTAAGCCTGGCAATGTATTAATTCAGTTATAAACGGGTTAAAGCACGTTTCACCTTAAGGAACTTTTATTCTGAGAGAGTACGAGAAAGGAATTCATTGTCATGCCATGCCAAATCTGACAATTCCCGGATTATGAACAAAGACATGAAAGGTGTTTCATGTCACTCCAACAAATCATTGGTATCCGTGATCAAACAGTTTGGGGTAGCACTTTCCTTTCTAATGAGAAAATGTGTTATTCCCATTGTCTGCCAAAATCGAATGGTGAAAAATAGAGAGTTGGCTACAACATGAAAAGATGACCCGACCCCTCCCACCCACTCTCCTCACTTCCTATAATTCACCCGATTCCATTCCACCCACTTAAGACCGGTACGCCCCCTAGTAATGCCCCTAAACAGCTCAACGCAAGCTATGCATTTGTTTACTTCATCGGAAAAGTTAAGAATCAACAATGTTTTTTTCTCAAAAGTAAAAGAAATCATATGGAAGGTGTTCTGAAATTCAAAGTTTGTTAACGCTGATGACTCGAAGATAATGATGAGTATTGTTGTTAGTTTCATAACCATATTTCTTGCAGTAAAAAAGCTAGCGACACCAATTTTTTAAAATTTTAAATGAACCATCATTTAAATAGAATAGAATGTCGCCATCTGTGTTATCCGTCAGGTCAGTACATATTATAGCAACCCACATCGAAGGTGTTTTGAAATTCAAGTTTGTTAACGCTGGAGATTCGAAGATAATGATGTGTATTATTGTTAGCTTCATAACCATCTTTCTTGTAGTAAATTTGTGTGAAGAGCTAGCGACACCATCCTGACTAAATTGGAAATAGAATGGCGCCATCTTTGTTACACGTCAGGTTAGTGTAATATATAGCAGTCAACGAAGTGGTCGCATTATCGTGCAGAGTCTAAAACGATTGTTCTTCTCGTTTCCCTATCTCTCACACATTAAAAACAAATTCTATATTCCTCCTCCCCCCCCCCCTCCCAACCTGTCTCTCCATCTCTCTCTCTCTCTTCCTCTATTCCTTTTGTGCAATTTTAGGATGAAAAGGGCACTAGAAATAATAAGAATAAGAGCTATAACCATGCACTTTGAAGGCATTTGCGGTCTTAAATAATAATAATAACTAGACATATAATACTTGTTTGGAACAAGTATAGGTGGGCTGGTCAACTTAAATTTGAGACAAAATAGAGCAAAAATAAGCGAGATACTGCTTAAATATTCTTGAAAAACAATATCATGTAGTTTCATGACGTGAACGAAATTCACCTTCTATAGGGATAACGCAAATTATGAAGGCCTTTTGACATGAGGCCTTTAATCGAGATTTTCAGTATGATGACGTCATCAAAATGAAAAATGGTTTTTACTGAGCTGATAGAGAATTGTCTTAGCTACAACATATCGAAATTTTGAAGAAAATCGATCAATATTTACAGAGATACAATCAATTTTCCATAAATATGCTGACGTCATAATATGCAAATTCGTATTTTGAGTTCCAAGGCCATTATGATGATGTCACGATACACCTAATGGCCAAATGAGACATGGAATCATATCTCCCACTCATACTCTATCTAAATATGAAAAAAAATTGAAGGTCACGGTTCATTCCAAAGAGCTATAATGAATTTTGTATAGGCATGTTTTTGCCCATATATGCTATGTATTAAAAGAGCTCGCGCGCACTGACATTTATCTTGAATTGACGCTCATCTTGTTATTAATGGTCATAAAGAGATAAACATGGTATCAAATTCCTTGAAAAAATATAATAAATATCATGAAGAAAAAAAAATGGCGATTTTATGTTTTGTAATGGTGTTACGCGCGAAAACGCGCGCGCATGTGCTTACGCGCGATTTTTTATAAAATGCTTAAAATGACCTGAAACGTATGCAAAAAAAATTTAAGACGATTTCGAGCATTTAAAATTTTTGCGCGCGTAATGACGCGCGGACGTACGCGCACGCGCGCGTTTTTTGACCTGAATTTGACCGGACTGATATTGACCTTGATCATGATAAATATGAATGAGATATTACTTTTGGTTATGAAGATATGATCATAAGTTGATTTTCAAAATTTTTCACAAAATGGCGCCTAGATGACGTCATCAGTCAAGGTCAAGGTCGAAAAATTTGCTGTGTTTTGTGAATATGCCTATACATATGTGTGTTAAATTTTAAGATATTTGATTGAGCCATTTTCAAATTATCTTGAACACAAAAAAGTGGGTCGAAATAAGAAAAATAAATAAATAAACTAGACATATAATACTTGTTTGGAACAAGTATAGGTGGGCTGGCAACTAAAATTTGAGACAAAATAGAGCAAAAATAAGCGAGATACTGCTTAAAAATTCTTAAAAAACAATATCGTGTAGATTCATTATGTGACCGAAATTCACCTTTTATGGGCATAACACGCATATTATGAAATTTCTGACATGAGGCCTTTAATCGAAATTCATACTATCATGACGTCATCAAAATGAAAAATGGTAATTATTGAGCTTGTAGAGAATTATCTCAACTACAACATATCGACATTTGGAAGAAAATCGATCAATTTTTACAGACATACAATCAATTTTCCATAAATATGCTGACGTCATAATATGCAAATTCATATTTTGTGTTCCAAGGCCATTAAGGTGATGTCACGATACACTTAATGGCCAAATGAGACATGAAATCATATCTCCAACTCGTACTCTTTTCGAATATGAAAACAAAATTGGGGTCCAGGTGCATCCTAAAGAGCTATAATGGATTTTGTATAGGCATGTTTTTGCCCATGTATGTTATGTATTACAAGAGCTCGCGCGCACGGATATTTATGTTAAGGGGAAGCTCATTCCGTTAATAATAGTCATAAAGAGATAAACATGGTATCAATTTGTTTGTAAAAATATGTGAAATATCATGGAAGAAAAAAATGGCGATTCTATGTTGTGTAATGGTGTTACGCGCGAAAACGCGCGCGCATGTGTGTGCGCGCGATTTTTTATAAAATGCTTAAAATGACCTGAAACGTATGCAAAATAAATTTGAGACGATTTTGAGCATTTTTAATTTTTGTGCGCGCATTGACGCGCGGGAGTACGCGCATGCGCGCGTTTTTTTACCTGACATTGACCGGACTAATATTGACCTTGATCATGATAAATATGAATGAGAAATTACTTTCGGTTATGAAGATATAATCATAAGTTGATTTTAACAAAATGGCGCCTAGATGACGTCATCAGTCAAAGTCAAGGTTGAAAACTTTGCTGTGCTTTGTTCATATGCCTATACATTATGTGTGCTAAATTTTAGGACATTTGATTGAGCCATTTTCAAAATCATTTTGAACACAAAAAAGTGGGTCGAAATAAGAAAAATAAATAAATAAATAATAAATAATAAATAAAGGCGATTTTAACAAAAATATAAGGTGGTCTGTATTAGATACAGCCCACCTGATAATAATAATAAAGGCAATTTTAACAAAATTATGAGGTGGTCTGTATTAGATACAGCCCACCTAATAATACATATGATTTATAAGGCGCCAAATCCACTTGACAGTCAAATGCTCAAGGCGCAGCTTGTGCAAAAGATGAAATACATACATGATACATATATACAGAGTGCGATAGGAAAGGTACAGATATAAAAGGTTATGGTAATCAATTATAAGCTAAATTAAACAGATATTTCTTAAGATTGTTTTTTAAAACTTCAGCAGAACTGCTATTCTTAATCCATTGAGGGAGAGTATTCCATAAAGAAGGCCCAGCATGAGCGAAGGTTCGCTCCCCCCACTTTGTTTTAACCCTAGGAGTAACAAGTAAGCCAGAGTTTTGAGAACGTAGCTGTCTAGAAGGAAAGTAATGCTTAATCAAGCCGATGTTATACTGCGGAGCAGAGCCATGTATACAGTGAAATAATAGCAAAATAATCTTGAAAACAACACGTTTTTCTACGGGCAACCAATGGAGTGATTTGAGGACTGGTGTGATGTGACTGTACTTGTTGGACAGGGTCACGACACGGGCAGCAGCATTCTGTAATCTTTGTAATTTTGCGAGTAGGTTGTGAGGCGAACTAAACAAAAGGCCATTACCAAAATCCAAGCGAGAAGAAATTAAAGCATGAGTAATTTTCTCAGTGGCACTACGGTTAAGATATTTACGAATAAAACCCAAATTGCGTAACTGATAACGTACTGATTTTGAGACATATTGAATTTGTGTAGACATTGTCATGTTTGAGTCGAGAAACACGCCAAGGTTGCGACATACATTAGATAGGGTAGTTTCATGTCCAGCAAGAGTAATTGAAGTGATAGAAATCTTCTCTAACTGAGTCTTAGAACCATACATTATAAATTCGCATTTGGCGAGATTTAATTTAAGAGAATGTGAGTTTAACCAATTATGAACATCTTGTACACAAGTCTCAATGTTATGGATAGCGCTGGCTGCATTGCTCTGATTGGGTTTGAAAGAAGTATATATTTGAATATCATCAGCATAAACATGATAAGAGAGAGAATGGTGATGAAAAATATTCTTCAAACCCGTTAAATATAACGAAAACAGCGTGGGCCCGCCCACAGAGCCTTGCGGAACTCCGCATGTAAGTGGTACAAAATCTGAAAGGCAGCCGTTTATCAAGACAGCTTGAGAATGGCATGACAGGTATGATTTAAACCATTCCAGGGCTTGACCTTTAATACCGAGTGACATGAGGGTATTCACCAAAACAGTGTGGTTAACAGTGTCAAAGGCGGAAGACAAATCAAGGAGTACCATAGCAGTTACTTTTCCGCCATCCATCTCCTGGAGTATAAAGTTGGATACATTAACAAGGAGGGTTTCTACACTGTGGTGGGGACGGTATGCAGATTGAAATGGGTCAAGGAGGTCATTATCGAGACAGTAATCATTTAATCTAGAGAACACCACCCTCTCAAGTATTTTAAACAAAAACGGGAGATTAGAAACTGGACGGTAATTACTTAGTAATTCAGAATCAAGATTGGGTTTCTTCAGTAAAGGAAGAATGTGTGCCGTTTTAAGGACAGAAGGTACACATGCCTGAACGATACTAAAGTTGACAATCTGTGAAATAACAGAGGCAAATGAAGAGGAACAATCCTTAATGAGAACAGTATAGACAGGGTCTAGTTTACACGACTTAGCTGGCAATCTATGAAGCAGTGATTGTATCTCATCGGAGGTGGTAGGTTGAATCGTCTCGAGGGATGCTGACGTGACAGGATCAGGTGGAGTTAAGTCAGGAGTGAGACTGTCCTGAATATTCTGAACCTTGGAGCGGAAGAACTGAATAAATCTTTGAGCCAGTTCTTTACTATCAGCATGTCTTGGGAGTGGAGAGTTCTGTTTCCGATTTAAGAGACGATTGGCCGTAGAGAAGAGTTTCTTAGAGTCATGTCCACATTTATCGATTAGCCCGACAAAGTACGAACGTTTGGCTCGTTCGATGAGAGAGTTCGTGAAATCTCGTTGCGCACGGAACATCTCTTTGTCGATGTGAAGCTTGCCGTTAGATCGCCATCTCCGCTCAAGCTGCCTACGTTTACGTTTCTCAGCAGTAATCTCGCCGTTGTACCAGGGATTGTCCTGGATAATCATTTCCAAATTAAATTTCATACAGAAAAGTAAAAGTAAAAGTATAGAAAAAATAAAGGAACATGAATATACACTTAATATACAACACTATATTGAAAACAAAGAGGAATAAATAAACTGATATACACACAGAAAGAAGCAAAAACGTAAGATATTAAGGTTATGAGCAAAGTCCAAGGTATATCGCATTACGCTATCAATTATTCTTGAATGTCATTATACAATAGTGAATATGATTGAAGCTGTAGTTGGGCTATCAGTTTGAAACAGTTATCAGGTATATTGATATTTTAGATGTGCTCGGTAACGTATTTACAAATTAGCTCGGACCTGCCCTTAGATATTGTGGTTGTTCCAAATGTGCAATACACGTGACACTATCAACGACAGTTGCCTTTCCTTGCTATGTAGATATTCAACGTCGGGGAACGTGACTGTAAGAGCTACACGATTTGTTCAGCGTGTATCTGGTAAGGATCCGGTCGATTGGTGAAACTGTGGTAGCACGGTAGATCTTTTGGAACACCTTCAGCCAGACTGAGGTTGAAACGCTGCAAGATGGAGGTGATGAAGAGAAAGATCTCTGTCCTTCCCAACTGCTCTCCAGGACATACCCTTCGACCTAAGAAAAGACGAACCAGCAAATGAATTAAAAATATAAAGAGGTATAAGCATTGACAACTACATTGTGAGTGAAGAGTGTGGTGTATTGTATGTGTTGGTAAAGGCTCCTGACTCTCATACGAGAGGTTTTGAGTTCGGTCCTCGCTTGATGCTTTCCTCTTTGGACAAGATGTTTTGCCCACATAATATTATTTTGTCCCTCTCGACATACATGTATGTGTGAATGGATACTTGCAAACTCTGTGGTAATAATAATTGTGGGGCACACAGGAAGAGTATGTGGCTAATCTTGGTAAATAAGGCCCAACCATTAGTACTATAGACTGTCTATTGCTACACTTTGTATAATCGTTAGTTTCCATGAGGGAGTAGTCAACACAGTTTTCGCTAGTGTTATAAGTTTAGCTGGGGAAGATGAAATGCTGTCACTAACATATATAAGCACTCCATTCGCAGTAAACATTTCACTTACCTGTTCCAAAAACGATTGGTTCACGTTTCCTATCAAACTGCCCGTCCTCAGTCAGGAATCTGTCTGGTCTAAACTCCAGTGGCTCCTCCCAGAGGGTCGGACTAAGGAATAGATGGGACATGTTTGTCGTGACCACACTCCCCTTAGGAATGTCGTACTCGCCAACCTGACAATCTTGTTCGGCGACGTGAGCAAGAAGGAAATCGAAGGCTGGTCGCAGACGCGTACATTCTGCAATGGTTGCCATGGCTATCGGCATCCGGTGACGATCGGAGAAACGCGGATCACGTTCCTGGCCGATGACGTCAAAGATCTCTTGACGGACTCGATGTTGTGCTTCGGGATAGCATGCCAGGGTGTGGAGGCTCCAGGAGATCGTGGTGGCTGATGTCTCCCATCCCCCAAGAAGCAAATCAAATGAGCATTCCAGGAGATTGATTTCATCAAAGGAGCCTTTGTTTTTCTTTGGTAAAACAAATACAGTTGAAATAATATTATTTTCTGGATTTTTTTTCTTTTTAGAGTACCGAAGTGCTAACATCATATTCACTCGTCGTCCAGGTTACTGTGTGTAAACAGCAGAGCCTGTGTATGAGGTTCACTGCGAAATCATTCAAGCAACGGGCTGGAAGCAGGGCAAATTCAGAATTTGAGGTTGGTGTGATTACAGCATCATCATGACCATTGTTTAGCACAAATTGTTTGGAACCAGCAACCTTGGCAACTTGGCTTGAATGCTATGACGTCATACGTCGGTGTACTATAGTGGACTTGGATATACATTTATACATCGGTAATAGAGAATTAAAGATATTTTGCACGCTGGGGGTTTGAGCGTTTGGGTGTTTCATTTACATCATGGCTCGTCTCCAAACCTTCAGGGGGTGTTTCACAAAGATCCTAAGTCGAACTTATCTCTAAGTTGGACTTAAGTTATGGAAAGCCATTAGCATCCTTGAAATATTTTGTAAAAGTTATTTTAAAAGGCATAAAATGTTTATTCAAATCATTCATATTTTCTATTATCATGGGAGATTTCATGTTCTTGATGTGAAATTTATGGAAAGTCTAAAATACTTGATTTTTCGCTTTTGAATATATTTTATTTCAAGGCTACAAATGGCTCTCCATAACTTTTAAGTTCAACTTAGAGTTAAGTTTGACTTAGAATCTTTGTGAAACAGCCCCCTGGTCTTCAGCATCTTTATATCTTACTTTATATCTTTTACAAAATACAGCTAGGAGCAAATAAAGCAAGAACAAATGTGAGGTTTCGCGATGGGGAAAACCCCCCAAAAGATGGTTGTGAACCGCCGCCCCTCTACCGTATATACATTTTACACGAGTACAAAGACTTTTAAGAAATCAACTTTAGCACGATTTCAATATGTATTGCATACAGAAATCATATACGAATTACATAACATATCATTGTAAATTTCTTAATTTCCACAGATGACAGACGATGCTATTAAATTTGCCTAAGGTTGGTTTTTAAAGTCTCTGCGATAGTTTTAATTGTTTGTGTACATTCCTAAAAATAGATCACAATGACTTTCGAAAAGTCATCCAATGTCAATTTCAATTTAAAACAAAAATATTTCTTATTAAAATTTATGAACATCACCAACGACGAATTATGAAATGAAATTGTCCATGTATTAATTTCTTGATAGTCTTTGCGATCGAGTTATATGCTAATAATCAGGAATAAATATAGAGAATACTGTTCAGATGGATCCAACACATTTGTAGGCCTACCTCTGTCGTTCTTTTTGCTATTTCGTGCAGATAGCTCTCAATATAATCCGCTGCCTCTTGGTTGGGGTTAAACTCTGACTTGTGGCTCGCAATATTTGTCTTGATGAAGTCGTACATCGCATCCCATTCCTTCGTTAGTTGACGTTTTGCAAGGGACGGGAGGGCAGCGAGTACTGGTACCGAAGATAGTATTCCTCCAGCCGGTCCCAGCAGGTCGAAAACACGATTGGAATGCGTCAAAAGGCGATGGAAATCATCATCGTCGAATTCGTAAGTGATCCCACTCACGATTTTTGTGATGATGCTGCCGATGGAGGTATTTATAATTGGCTGTGGATCAAAACGAGCACTTTTGGTCTTTTCTATTTCGGTCAACACACGCTCTGCCTGTGCACCGACGATTTCCTCAAATCTATGAAGACCAAAACAGATCAGCACCATTCTTGGTTATTTTAGTTATTTATTCCTTTTTTTAATTAATTTATTCAATTAATTATTTAAACATCATTTTTCTATCAATCTACTGAATCTTTAAGTTTATACAATTCATAAAATTCATTTAAATGAGTCGTATCGACGGAAAACCATTATTGAGAAACCAGGATAAGACTATGACAAAAAGAGTGTTGCGGAGAGTCAGAACAGAGGAGGAAACGGGACATCCCTGTAGACCGACAGACCACGAGACCGAAAAGTAGTGAACCATCCGTTTTCTAAGGTTGCACAAGAGAATCTACAGGTGTGCTGTTACCTTTGATGTCCGAGGTTCAATGCCTTTAACATGAGTGGAAAGCTTGAGTAGTGATTTTTTCACAAAGAAATATCGTTAATATTTCACTTTCTGTTTGAACTAACAAGGGAAATCGAACAGATGATACAATATGACTACGAAGGCCTAATTGTATCAAGTAATTTGCTTACATTGTATAATAGCAGTTTTAATTTGTGAAAAATAGTTAAAGCTAAACTTGAGTTCTGGTAAAAAAAAGAAAATGAATTCTCACAGAATCAAACGAAACTTACACCGAATGTTCAAGATTACAAATAAATGTCATGTGCCAAACAATTTTGGAAGAAAATGTATACTGGCTGAGTGATGAGCATAGAAAGACAAGGAAATCAAGGTGGTACCAGCCCCGACACCATGCGTGTTATATAGCTTTCTGTGTACAGTGCGTGTTACTTTACCAAGACTTGGTCAAATTTATTATGATTTTGATGACTCTAGAACCTTGCAGTGCACACCAATACTTACATGCTACATGATCAACTGTTTCTGATCCTTTCCACACCTTTTCTTTCACAATGCAATCGCATTACCAGTACTAAAGTTTATCTTTAAATTCCTAAAACCAGCAATTTGACAATTTTCCAATAACTTCCGGCACACGAAAATAACAAGTGAATTTGTTAAAGTACAGTTCTGTATGATGTTCTTCTATGTCAGATTAGTGCCCACACATGCATGCCCAGTCGAGTAATTTTGGTTAATGTTTCAGGAAATTTTGCTCCCTTTCCTTTCGCTTGCCTCCTGTAAAGGTAAGCACTAGAGTAGTTGTGTACTGCTCGTACTATCAGACGATGGTAGCGAACATTGATTATCATTACAATAATATATTTCCCTTTGAAAGCGGACCGTTAGTTTTGAGTTTATTGGTTTCACATTTCACATGCAGATATAATACAGATAACAAAATATACATACAAGACATATTGTTTCATAATTATTATTAAAAAAATGATTATAGTAATTGAAAAGCAGATAGGCAGGATTTTTTTTCTACGTATCTGCACGGGAGATTATTAATCGCATGCCTGGCATATTTTCTCCTGGCGGCATCTAAGGTGGTACAAAGGGAATGAGCTAGATATGACACCAG
Organism: Strongylocentrotus droebachiensis; assembly: GCA_035222895.1. Taxonomy (NCBI): domain Eukaryota; kingdom Metazoa; phylum Echinodermata; class Echinoidea; order Camarodonta; family Strongylocentrotidae; genus Strongylocentrotus; species Strongylocentrotus droebachiensis. Next base: position 4,996 of record JAVYIG010000313.1, on the reverse strand, counting down.
CTCTTAAAACTCCTTGGCCCGAATTCACAAATGGTCTGAAACGCTTCAAAACGCGTCATATATATGACGCACATAAACCTATGTGTGTCAACAAACCTCCTTTGTGAATTCGGGCCCTTAAAGGTGAAATTCAAAGAAAATCACAAATAAAATATTATGTCAAATAATGTATCACTAGAAACTGGTAAGCTAGCAAACAGATAGCCATCGTACAAGTTTTAGGTCAACTACATATCGGGTGATTTATAAAAATACAAAAACAACCACCTCCATAGCAGCTGGGACATACGACAGATTCGCCGGAAAAATAACGATGTTTTAATGACGTCACTATATGAACCGATACTGCCCAAGCAGACGACATCCCATAAAGAATGAACATAACTGCAAAGCTATTATTTGTCTAATTATAATGAGTTTAGAGTATATAAGTGTAGTGGCATGTCAAACCATTCAAAAGGGGATATGACCCGATTCTGATAACTAAAATCTTTTGCTTGTAAATACACAGGATAGGGGTTAATTAACAATCAAAGAAACCAGACTTTCAAATTGAAAACCCCCCGGAATGATATTAAGGACCGCATTTGTTTCCTCTTGAAACGCCGAACATACCGCGGTGTGTGCAGCTGAATATTCAATGGCGTCTTATTGTGTTTACAAGCGACAGATTCCTTTATTTTTGTATCGCTGCATTTGTCATCAAAATAAACCCATGCGCGGGGTTTAGAGTGAGGCAATATATTATATATTTAGCCTGACGGTAGTGAAGTAAGAGAAAGAACTCAAGAGATGATGAAAACACAGGCACTGAAAATGTGTGAGATGTCATGGGACATCGTCTGCTTGTGCAAATCGTGTCCATACTGTGATCTCACACATCTCAGCAGCGTTCGGAGAGCTCTTCAGGTGCTATGGTAGGAGACCAGCCTGTAGGACCCGTGACCAATCTCTGGGAACAAAGGTTTGAAAGTGTTTTTGTGTTCCCTGATGAATACCGAACAATTTTGACTTGGGCTGCCCTTTTGAAAATCCCGGGCATTTTTGTGAGGGGTCAACAAAGGTCACACAGGGATAAAATTTCAAATAGTTCCAATCGTGTCAATATGCATATCAAATTACTCGTCTGGTCATGAGGATTCCAAAAATGTATAGTTTGCTATACCTCCGACCTTAAATGAGGGCGCTAGGGTAAGAAAATGTTGAAAGGTCAACACACTTTTGACTGGTGGTCAAATTCACCAACACAGTTAACCTTATTATATTGCATATCAAATTACTCGTCTGGTCATAAGGATTCCAAAAATGTATAGTTTGTTATACCCCCGACCTTAAATGAGGGTGCTATGGTCAAAAAGGTCAATGCACTTTAGAAATTCACCAACACAGTTAACATTGTCCGATTATAATGATTTTAGGGTCTAATGATATGTTTTCTGCCATGGCAAATTCAACTATACAACTTTCAAAAGTAAAATTGCTTACCTTGACCATGTACATTCAAAATGGCTGCCGTTTCGGTGACAAACATCTAACAACTTCTTATCCATGGGTTTTGGGGAAATTTCAAGGTTATGGCAACCACTTTTGATTTTAAAAGTTGCTTAGTTTAATTTTTTATTTCAGAAAACATATTATTAGACACTAAAATCATTAGAATCGGACGATGTTAACTGTGTTGGTGAATTTCTAAAGTGCATTGACCCTTTTGACCATAGCGCCCTCATTTAAGGTCGGGGGTATAACAACCTATACATTTTTGGAATCCTTATGACCAGACGAGTAATTTGATATGTGATTTAATAAGTTTCACTGTGTTGGTGAATTTGACCACCAGTCAAAAGTGTGTTGACCTTTCAACGTTTTTTACCATAGCGCCCTCATTTAAGGTCGGAGGTATAGCAAACTATACATTTTTGGAATCCTCATGACCAGACGAGTAATTTGATATGCATATTGACACGATTGGAACTATTTGAAATTTTATCCCTGTGTGACCTTTGTTGACCCCTCACAAAAATGCCCGGGATTTTCAAGGGGGCAGCCCAAGTCAAAATTGTTCGGTATTCATCAGGGAACACAAAAACACTTTCAAACCTTTGTTCCCAGAGATTGGTCACGGGTCCTACAGGCTGGTCTACTACTATGCCGGGGCTGTATTTAAGCGTTTTATAATTTATAATAAAGATTACTTCGAATGTTTCCAAGCATTGAACTTTTAAAACCTTGTCGAATCAAAGTTTCAACTTTGTAATAATTAAATTAAGTTCGCTTTTAAAATTAATGAATATCTACTTTAAGTTGGTTAAACCGACACTGTCGGTCTTGTGAACCGTCAATCTAGTGGACTGTTGTTTTCTTGGGCAATCGGTCTCGGGGATGTAGCTGGAGGAAAATGGTAGGTAGGTTGAAAAATTAGAAATATAAGGGATGAAAAGGCACAACCGGTGGAAGGCCTTGTAGTAAAGGTTTCATTTGTTACCTGATACCCTTGGCATCAGCTCTTTTGAAGACGGAAATTAAGAAGCGACGTTGCTCCTTCCACACATCGCCATTAGAAAATCCAACACCTGGGTCAGGTAATACAAGGTGGATAGAATCATACATACAAGTCGAAGTAGTAGTAAAGTAATAATAACATTAGTAATAGTAATATGAATAAATACAATGATATATATAATATATAAATATAATATAATATAATTTACATTTATATAACATAATATAGTATAATATATATTGTACAATATAATATTAATGTAAACAAATAAAATGTATAATTGAATTGAATTGAATTGACTGACATTTGATTCCAACATGATCACATTATAGACAAAGATAAAATAATTGAATATCAACAGACGTGATACAGATAGAGGGAAGATGTTTGCTGTATAAGTCTTTTAAATGAATTTTCAAATCGAACAGACTGTAAAGAAGAAGGTAGAAAATTTTCGAAGCTTTTAAATCAACATGACGGAGAAAATTGTTTAATATTATATTGAAAGCTTCCCCTTCACTAATCGCTTTAAAAAAACGTTAAAACTTTTCTTACTTCAGTCGTCTAACATTTAGAAATTTATTGTGGGGGAACATCTCCTTCCCATTTTTTGTTAGGTCTTCTTCTGCCCATCTCTAAAAATCCATACTACTTGACATCATGTTCTTGCTCTTTTTGTTTCAGCTATCTTGTAAATATCATCAAGGATTTTGTGCGCTCCCTATTCCGAGCTCGATCTCTATATTCTTCCTTTTCTCTCCTCTCCTTCCCTCCAAACGCAGCCCACATTTTCTTTTCTTTTTTCTGTTCTTTCTTCGTCATGTAATTGTTTACGTCTTATTGTTTCCAGTCATTACGTGTTTTAATAAATGTTGTCTCTGTTGGCCGTTATTCTTCTTTGATTATTTATGTTTTCAATACACTTTCCCCACCCATTATTATCTGAGGGGTCCATAATTTACAAGCTCTATTCTTCAGTGTACCTCTCCATTTCCTCAAAATATAAATACAGTTAAATTTATAATTCAATTTTTGTCTTTCTCAAATGTATAAATTACTGTAAAAAAGATTTGTCTAATACAAATGTAACTATTTTTTGTGAACATTTTAAATTGTATTTGTTTAGTATGTATTGTAGTTTGTTTATGATGAAAAAAAAATGAAATGAAATGAAATGAAATATAGACGAAAAATTACAAAGGGCCACAAATAGAGTCCTGTTAATAATTTAAAAATAGAATATATGAGAAGCTACGAACATATATTGATTTCTTTCGGCAAAGAGAGCTGCATGTGACCTCTCGCACGATAACAATATAATTAGCAAATAATTATATCAAATGGTATACAGTATCATCCACTTTCAAAAGATCCATACAAACACATATTGCACGATTATTTTCATCAACAGAACACAAATTTATCACAAACACAAAGAACGGCGAGACCTGTGGGAAAAATCTTTTCAAGAGTACCCTTTTTTAAACAAAAAAACTAAACCTCATCCCCTGGCTTTGGGGGAAATAAGAAAAGGAATTTTGTTTACCCCCCCCCCCCCAAAAAAAAAAGTGTTTCTCCCACCACCCCCCCCCCCCCCCCCACCCCCCCCCCCCCCCCGCCCCCGCTTATTCGCCGCCTGGCCGATTCGTAGCTTAATATTTTTTACGAATTCCCCCCCCCCCTCTTGCCGCCGGCTGGTTCTAGCCCTGATGATGCTAGGTAACCTTGCGTTCTACAGTCAGCTGACTTATTTACTGCACAAAACTCTACAAGACTACAACATGTACATGTTGGGACATTACACTGGATTATATATAGGCGCCATTCAGCTGCCCCGTCATTACTGCAATTTTCATTCAACATTCATGATTGTCCTGGTCATCACCTACCTGCATTCTCCCTTCCAGTAAGAGTCTTGATGATGGGGTTAGGCATTCTACCTATCATGCTTAGACTGCCCATTACATCATGTGACATCTGCATATTGTTCAACACATATATCCGGATGTTCAATATCTTGAAAGAAATCACGTCCCCATACTTGTTGGTCCAGTCATTCACCACCTGTTTACGTAAAAACATGACATTAACTTTTTGTTATGGTTCATGCAGCTCTATGTATTCCCAAGTTTAATCTTAAGTTTAGGACATATTCGCAGAAATATACAAAAAGATCATTCTAACAATAGAAATATACACGTACATTCCATGCGCTGTCTTTACACTTGTCATGGACAATGCAATATACCCAGGTCGGAATTCCAGTTGAAACCAGTATGCAACTGGTACCAGTTGAAACCAGTAGGTTCAACTGGTTTTTAATATGGAAATTGAAACAACGCTCACTGGGACCAGTTGATTTAACAGTTGATTTACTAGTTGATTCACCAGTTGATTTACCAGTTGGATTACCAGTTGATTTACCAGTTGATTTACCAGTTGAATTTCCAGTTGAATTACCAGTTGATTTACCAGTTGATTTACCGGTTGGTTATT
>JAVYIG010000311.1:637500-666208 GCA_035222895.1 Strongylocentrotus droebachiensis | reverse complement strand
TCCCAAACTTCTGCTGTGTAGATTAAATCATACAGTACAAAATTGAACTTAGTGAAGTATGAGAGCTAAAGTAGCTCATTTGTTTCGCATGCAGCTTATTAAACCTTGTACTTGCATATAAAAAATAACCTTGTATTCAAACCTTGTCCAATTTAGCTTGAATTTGTTATGACTGACAAGGTCTAGTGCGAAGGGTAAGACAACCCCTATTGTGGATAATGGACTGATCCCAACAGGCTGCAGTTAACCTTGGTCTTGACCTTGGGCTAGTTCAAATTCCCCAGGGAAGGGGAGTCCAAGGCTTGCTGTCTCCATAGCTGATTAGACAATTCCCCTCAGGGAGAAGACCTGCAAGACAAGCTGCTCCTGAGTCAGACTTCCAACTTCCACCCTACTGTACAAGTCATGTTTCCAGATCCGTTCTCTGTTTCTCTGTATCTTTCTATCTCTCTATCTCTCTCTCTCTCTCTCTCTCACTGTTTCTTTCTCTCTTCTCTTTCTTTCTTCCTTCACTATCTTTTGTTTTCTCCTCTTAACCCCATGAAATCGTTTATCTAATTTTCACTCTCTTCCCCCATATCCAATTTTTCTCTCACATTAGGAAATATCAATCTGTAAGATTCTTATGAATCTTACTATTTTCCATTTTCTCTCTCATTTCCCTTTTCTCTACATGTTTCTCTCTCTCTCTATCTCTCTATCTTTCTCCCTCTCGCTGTGACTCCCCTTTCATCTCTATCTCTCTCCCTACCCACCTCCCCATCCCTCTCTCCCTTCCCTTATGTTTTTTTTTTACATCCTTGCCTCCTTCTCTCTTCCTCTTTCCTCCATGAAACCCTGTCCTCCCCCCCCCCCCCCCCCCTCTCTCTCTCTCATTCTCTTTCATTTTCTTGCTCTCTCTCTCTCTCTCTGTCTGTCTGTCTCTCTCTCTCTTTCTCTCTCTCTCTCTCTTTCTCGCTCTCTCTCTCTCTTTCTCTCTCTCTCTCTATCTTTCACCCTCTCTCCCTTCCCTTCCTTATATCTCCCCCTCTCACTAACCTCTTTATATCTTCTCAAAAGTTCCCTTTTCCATAAAACAAACAATCAGTAATCTTCACTTTCAAATGTATCAAACCTCTTCCTGCAGTTTTCTTTGAAACCTGTAAAATCTCAATTCTATCTTCCACTCCATTTAGGAAATGCTTCAATGAAAGTTGAACCACTCAACCAGGCAAAAAGGTCTTGGTTCAAGCGTCCTTCACAAATTCCCTGGTAGGCAATTTCAGTGAAGGCCACTCAGTAAGCTTGCGACTTCCCGAAAAACCGAAACCGAATATCTTCTCAAAGTTTTCTTTTTCCATAAAAAAAACAATCAGTAATGTTCACTTTCAAATGTATAAAACCCTTCTTGCAGTTTTCCTTGAAACCTGTAAAATCTCAATTCTATCTTCCACTCACTTTAGCAAATGCTTTAATGACCATTGAACCACTCAACCAGGCAGAAGGGTCTTCGTTTAAGCATTCTTCACAGATTCCCTGGTAATCAATTTCCGCGAAGGCCACTCTGTGTATCCCCCCATCGAAAATCGGTACCTTTCAGGAATAATTCTAAGAAGCCTGTGACTTCCCGAAAAACCAAAACCAAATATCTTCTCAAAAGTTGCCTTTTCCATAAAAAAAGTAATCAGTAAATTTCACTTTCAAATGTATAAAACCCTTCCTGCAGTTTTCCTTGAAACCTGCAAAATCTCAATTCTATCTTCCACTCACTTCAATGACAGTTGAACCACTCAACCAGGCAGAAGGGTCTTGGTTCAAGCCATGGTTCAAGCATCCTTCACAAATTCCCTGGTAAGCAATTTCCCCGAAAGCCACTCGGTGTATCCCCCCCTGCGCTAACCGGCCATTTTCACTTTCAAATGAATAAAACCCTTCCAGCAGTATTCCTTGAAACCTGTAAAGTCTCAATTCTATCTTCCACTCACTTGAGGGAATGCTTCAACGACAGTTGAACCACTCAACCAGGCAGAAGGTTCTTGATTCAAGCATCCTTCACAAATTCTGTGGTAAGCAATTTCAGCGAAGGCCACTCGGTAAAATTCCCAATCGCTAACCAGTACCTTTAAGGAATAATTCCAAGAAGCCTGCAACTTCCTGAAAACCGAAACTGAATCTGCCCTGGGAATTAAGCACGAATAAACGATGGATAAACTAGGCTAGACGCACATTAAAGTCATTAAAAACCCTACCCTAGGAATAATTGAACATGTGTAACTAATGAGGAGACACTTTAAGCTCAATATGTGTAGGAGGCATGGTATAGATTAATAACTAAATATGTGATCACAGATGATTAATGCCTTTGACACCTCCTGCGATTGTGATCCTAATGATATAGGATTGAACGATAAATTTGTTAGAATGTTTTTAATTATTCACATTTTGTGAGTTAACTACTTCTGCTGGAAACTGGAAAGTAAAGAGCTACTGTTCAGAAGCACTGAACATGAGTTTCGGTGTAATGTACAATAAATTTGTTTAAATGTTTTTAATCATTCACATTTTGCAAGTTAATCACTTCTCCTGGAAATTAAGGAGCTACTGTTCAGAAGCACATGAACATGAGTTTCGGTGTAAAGTACAAAAAATTTGTTAGAATGTTTTTAATTATTCACATTTTGCAAGTTAACTACTTCTCCTGGAAAGTATAAAGAGCTACTGTTCAGAAAAACATGAACATGAGTTTTGGTGTAATGTAAAATAAATTTGTTACACCTGTAGAATGTTTTTAATCATTCACATTTTGCAAGTTAATTACAACTTCTCCTGGAAAGTATAAGGAGCTACTGTTCAGAAACACTGAACATGATTCTCGGTGTAATGTACAATAAATTTGATAGAATGTTTTTAATTAATCACATTTTGCAAACTAACAGCTTCTCCTGGAAATTAAGGAACTACTGTTCAAAAGCACTGAACATGAGTTTGGGTGTAATGTATCTTCTATGTTTGTGACTACCGGTAAACTAAATGATCGCACATGCACAGGCTGAGGATGATGACAATAATGATGATAAAGATTACGATGATGATAATGATGACAACATGATGGGGATGTTCATGATGGGGATGTTCATGATGATGATGATGATGATGGTGATGGTGATGATGATGATGATGATGATGATGATAATGACGACAATGATGATGAATTGATAATATCTTTGTTTATCTTTCTGTTGGAAATGAAATAAATATGAATTGAATATGTGCTCAGTCATGGATGTTTGTTAAAACTAAAACTTAACAAGACATAATTCATGATTGTGAGGGCATCTCCAGACACCATAGCGTGACCAGCTTACGATTGATAACCATGCATGTACCATCATTTCACCTTCGCCATCTGTTCACATATTAGATGATACCTTTGACAAGCATATGACCATTTCAGATCAATAAAGATTATGTTTCAAATGAATCCAAATCTGTTAATGTTCTCAGTAGAATCAGGAAGTTCATAGATAAATCTTCTTCTCATCAATCTTAAGATCCCTTGTATTGTTTTGTCCGACTCCAGATTATTGTAATTCACTACTCCGTGGTATAATGCTTAAAGATCTAATTACATCCCTTCGACTCCTCCAAAATAAAGCAGCACGGCTCATATTCATTGTAAAATGACTCCCATCTCATTAATGATCTTCGCTGGTTTCGTGTTAATAATCATATCATACAGAAGACCTGAACTTTCACTTACAAATGTCTCAATAATCCATTACCAGCAAATTTACATATATAGGGGAAGATCTTACGTCCCTTCAAATCCTCTAAAATAAAGCAGCACGGCTCATATTCATTGTAAACCGACTCCCATCTCATTAATGATCTTCGCTGGTTTCGCGTTAATAATCATATCATACATAAGACCTTAACTTTCAGTTACAAATGTCTCAATAATCAAGCACCAGCATATTTACATGAAGGGGATCAATTTCTCCATGCGCACACGTCCATGTATAATCCATGCTTGGCCACTGGTTATTCACTTACTTTCCCTCGATCCCAACCAGTAAAGAGGACAGGGATTTTTTCAGTTATTTCCCCACAAAACCTGAAACTCCATGTTCCAAAGAATTGCCATACTCTCATTTGACTTCCAAGAAGTGTCTCAAGTGTCTGATTTCTAATTTGTTTTAATATTCCTTTTTGTATGTACATGTAGTTTAACGTACCAAGCTTTGTATGATAATTTTCTCTTTCTTTGTTTATTTGTAAGTATTTCTTGTTTAAATATGCACTTTATAAAATGATATTTTTATCATGATGATGATAAAATGGTAGGCCTGAAGTATGGTAGAGAGAAAAACATAAATACAATTAAACCCAACACACAGGAGAACATCTAAACTAGAATCAGGCCTGCATGTATATGACCAGAGAGGCAGACTATAGGGCTAGACTAAATTCATATAAGACCTAATTCATCAGGCTAAAAATATTACCATAGAAATTTATTTAATCCAACACCTACACTACATTGAAAGTGGGTCACTCATAGGGGTCTGATTTAAAAGACTACATGACCTTGGCATTGCTCCCATGCCTTCTGCTCCACTGGACATGTTAGCAAACACAACCCCTAATGCTATGGTCACATTACCCAAAAGTAGACTGCTCGGCGGCCGAGCGGCGAGTTTTTAACCAATTCTGCCCGGCGGCTGCCCGGCCACCGAGCGGCGGCCGCCCAGGCACCGCTCGTTTTTAGGGCATCGCTCGGTCGCCGCTGAAGTTTTAGCGCAGAGTTAAAATTTGGGCGGCGCCTGCTCATTTTTCACTCACCGCCCAAAATACGCTCGGTGCCTGGGCGGTCGCCGCCCGGGCAACGACCTAATTGCTGGGCGATGCTTAATTCCAGCAGCGACCGAGCAGGCTACTGATCGGTCGGTCGCTGCTCTGATTTGTGACCATAGCTTAAGGCGTGTCTTCATCATCAGCTCGAGATTGCCAAATAGCCCGCAATTTCTGATTTGGGAAATAATCCTGAAGTTACAAATCGCGTCTTCATCATCTTGAGATTCGACCTCGAAACTTGAAACTCGACCTTGAGAAATTAGCTCAAGATATTTTTCTCAGCATGCGCGCATAGTGCGTGTCTTCAGTCTGATGAAGACGCACAGGACAAATTTAGCTGGATATTTTGCCAAATAGTGGGATATTTTGCAAACTATCCCAAGATATCTTGGGACGACACTAATCCCGACCAAATATCCCGCTAATTGCAACTTTGGGCTGATGAAAACGCAAATTAGCTGGATAGTTTGCGATCGGGATAGTTCAAATAGCGGGATATTTGGCAATCTTGAGCTAGTGATGACAGGCCTCTAGAGACTCTCCAGTGGGGTTCCTCTCAACTGCTACATTAGTCCATCGCCTAGAGGCTGGACTGTTTCTGTGTAGCGCGCCCAATCAGCTGAGAAAATAACACACCCTCAACGCTAAACCGGAGACAGTCCTTATCTTTTCGACGGTTGTTTCGGGGGATCGCACGACGTGTAGAGACTTCGCGCTGTGTGTGGGATGCGCGTAAGGGAGGAGGACATAGATGACCGAAGAATGAAAAATATATATAAAAACGGTCAGAATCTGGTCTAGCCTATGAGTTTAATTTCCTTATTTCTTCAGGCTTATTACTCAGCTTTTGGACAGTTTCTAGCGAAATTGTTGGCAGATAACATAAATCTCTAGTCTTGATCTGGAACATCCCGTTTAAGTTTGGTTCATTCTGTAAGAATATATTATTTTCTGTCAATAAAAGAACTCTAGACCGCCTTTAAAGAAATCGAGCATCCCACGTTGCCCTTATCAGTCCCACACATCCGCGGCCAGACAGTGAAGATGGTTTAAACATCTTTAGAGGGAATCGAAAGCTGTCCCAATGCGATCAATCACGGTAGTCTACAGGCACAGACTCAAATTCGATATTATAAATGTATATACCACAATGCCCAAAGCCTTGAGCAGAGCCTAGCTCCATTGGTCTCTAAAGATGTCTGGAGCAGCCAAAGTACAGAGCCTATGCAACATGCTGTCAGCCTAGTCTCGAAGTGCAGACACTGTTACAGCGACTGACAAGGGTTTGGGCTTGCAAACTACAATAACGGCACCCTGCCTGTATGCCTCCAGCCTTGGTCCCATTCTTACTCAAGAAATAAAGAGTAGGCATGGTACGAGGGCACTTTCAAGGGGCATGGACCTGTCTCTCTCATACATGTACATGTGTAGGTCCATGGCAGGTCTAATCCTAACCCTAACCCTAACCCAAGCCCTGACTCTGGCATTTCAAGTCAGCCTATGACTATCATGAACAGCTTTGTCAACAACTTTTTAATACCGGTACATACAAGTGAAAAGGCAATAAAGTGTCCCACTGAAACGTTGATCACCTTTAGTACAAACGCTCCCCTTTTGAAGTGTGAACAAACTTGTCTGAGACCGTGACTCTGGGCGTCTACCAGCGACAGTTCAAGGAAATTACATTTTGACTTTTGGAAGAAGTTGCCTCTTTTATTTTCAAGGGGTTGTAGGAAGAAAATTGAGTTCATTGAATCAGGCAGGGTACAAGAAGAAAATATACAATTAGATAAAAAAATGTCTAGACAGCTTCAGCTTGGCATGCAACCACAAACTCGATCTAACCTAAAAATTAAATGTATCTTGAAGAAAAGATTTGTACCCTGCATTCATGTACTATTTTGTCCAGATTCTTTTCTTTTTTTACTGCATTTTTTTCTTCAATCATTAGTTTTTCCATACCCACACAGAGCATGAAGTCTCGATCCACTAATCACGCTTTCCCCAAAAATGCATCCGGCAAAAACAATCTTTAAATTGCAACATGAGTTTGATGAATGGTTGAAAAGACACTCAACAGTTTGAGAAAGTGCTTCATACCATGGACATATACATGTACAACACACGTACATGTACAGGTATCAGTTTAGGACCAAGATACAACAATTGTTATAAGCTACAGAAATTCTTTCATTTGATTGGCTGTATTAAAGCAGAGATGTCATAGATTTGTGGCAGTTGTTATTGACAACAAGTATTATGAAACAGGGACCACATGCCTAATACGCTGTACACCAACATGAGTTTGTGCCAGCAAACTATTAAATGCACTACAGGAAATGCAAGTCTATGGACAATTTGAAAGTCTAAATAGTCTCAAAGTTCAGACCTCTGTTTACAATTCACAAAAAATGTAACTGTCTATACTTCTGTCCTACTTTGTAAAGAACAGAGGTAATTACAGACAGATGGCAATCTGGGTCTGGGGCCAAGACTTGGTCCGATGTGAGATCCTGAACTGACAGGACTGGAGCCATTTGTCTAAATAGTCTCAAAGTTCAGACCTTTGTTTACACTTCACACAAAGTATAACTGCCTCTTTAACTCCTGTCCTACTGTGTGAAGTACAGAGGTGACAGACAGATCTATGGCAATCCGGGTCTGGAACCTAGACTTGGTCTGATGTGAGATCCTAAACTGACAGGACTGGAGCCATTTGTCGAAACAGTCTCAAAGTTCAGACCTTTGTTACACTTCACAAGCATAACTGCCTCCATAACTCCTATCCTACTGTGTATTAGAAGAACAGAGGTCACGGACAGATAGCAATCTGGGTCTGGAACCAAGACTTGGTCGAATGTCGGAGATCCTAAACTGACAGGACTGGAGCCATATGTCTAGATTAGGCAACACATCAGGGGAGAAGAATCCAAATGAACAGCATCAAGAAAGATGGGGGATAGAGGATGCGATCCGCCATGTCTCATCGAGAAGGCCGGTTTGAAAGACATGAGGGGATTTCGACAAATACTCCCATCTCGTCAAACCCCCGTAATGACATCGTCGTGTTGGACGTGTTGGTTTGGTTTGGTGGGTGGAGGATTGAAAGCTAGCACCAAGCATGTTCAGTCTACCGGCATTCATCACATACTGTAGCTACATGTATGAGAATCATATAGTTATACGATTTACCAGTGTTTTCCTTGTCTGAACGTCTTAAAGAACGTCATATTGTATGCCACACAGTGAAACTCTTAGATGCAGGGGGGGAAAAAATGAGAACTTGGGCTGAATATGCCCCCAAATAATGCCCAAAAGAGCCCCTGAAAGTCATGAAACAGCCCCTCAAAATTTGCCTGGAGTTCAATGCAAAACAAATTAAAGAGTGTTATTTTCATGCTAGCAAGCTTGAATAGTACCCCTCAAAATTGTTTAAATATTTGTTACCCTGCTAGATGAAAGTATTCTTTGGAACAAAATATCAATGAAGAATCAGGAGTTCCATTCTCATCTGAACGTCATGTCATTTGAAAAATCGTATAACTCGGTGGGGCTTACCGTGAGCTCATAGTGATGATTGGCTGGCTGTCATGTCAACTGAGTGCTGACCTCTTCAAAGTTAGTTTCTTCATACTACAATTTGCTTTACAGTGATTCTTTATACATTTCTATACAAGTTTCATATCAATTTCCATAGTCGGAACATCCTATAGGTCTACATGTTTGTGATTATTTCTATCTGTACATGTACATTCATCATTGGTAAACTTATAAAGTATAAAGTTTTCTCATACAAATTCATATATCAATAAAGAATAAAAAATACCGATATTGAATGTTGATTTGCATATATTTTTCACATTATATATTATAATTCTGAGTCCATATCTGATTTATCTATAATTTTAATTTATACTAATGTGGTCATTTTTGTTTTAATAATGTCATATTGTTCTTTGCCGTTTACTTGTAATTCAATATTTTTAACATGTTTCTTTGGTATCCCCCACTTTTCCTTCCTTTTCTTATCTTCTTTTTCTTGCACTTAGAAAACATTAGTATCAAGCACTTTATAAATATACCGTATTTGCCGGCGTAAAGGCCGCAGTATTTTTGGAAGAGAAAATATAAAAAAATTGGGGTGCGGCCTATGCGGCGAAAGAGTAAAAAAATTTTTTTTTTTTTTTTTTTTTTTTTTTTTAGTTTCGATTTATGGCGCTATGCCTGGCAATGTCTCCCAGCTCAGTAATCAGTGTGTTGACTCACCACTCGGAAACTACAACAACACTAAAATTTGTCTGTCATCTTGGTTTGAAAGTAATCTTTCTAATAGATCTCAATAATTATGTAGTTTATAATAATAATTCCTCAATTTTTTTATATAACAAATGGTGTACCACAAGGTTCTATCCTATAGTACTCTATTGTTTTTAATTCACATTAATGATCTTACACATTCTTCTAAAAACGACATTGTTACTATTATTTGTGACAACTTTACAAGCACAAATCAGCGCCTTTAACTGCACCTCGATGTTAAATGAAGGTCCTTCCCCGCGTGGGTTTTCGGGGGTGCGGCCTATACGGCGCTGCGGCCTTATACGGTAATGTATTATTTATTATTATTATATATTCAAGCAAACATATTTCCACCATTTGTAAATTAATACATAGAATGTACATTCATAAACTAATAAGTTATACATGTATGCTACTTATAACAACAACAAAATATCCTCATGGACAATAATTTGTAATCCATTTTAATATCAGGACCAGCTCTATCAAATTTCTCTGAATAGAAAATAACGAACATTGTGAAATGAACACACAAATGTACATTGTACATTACATAGTTTGGGATAGAAACATGTCATGCTTAATTGGAAACCCAACTCTAGCGTACTCTCTGAAGATCCTTTGCCCATCTATCAAACCAATATCGAGGGAGCTATAGTCAAGCTTGTATCCTGAGACAAGCCAACAAACAAATGAATGAAAAGATAAACTGGAGAAAGAGATCAGAGTATAGGACTGATCTTTCTATCATACGACAAACAGCCATCTTGAGAAAGAATCTACCGTCTATAAATAAAGCCTCGGAAAGCGACGGAGGAACAATAAGCCATTCATTCGAGTCTTGACTCATTTGTCATCTAGCAATCTCAATGATGTCTTCTTCGTCTTCTTCTTCGCTCGCGGGATGCGCTTGTCTCGTCGCTTCTCGTTTGCGTAAGTCGGCGGAGTCAGCGACGATTGACAGGGGTCGAATTCTGCAAATTTCAAGAAATATTTTGTCTTGGGAGCTACTGGTCTCGGCTTTTCGATCAGCAATACCCTGGTGCATCTCAGGGGGAATGGAGAACGATTTCAACATAAACTGAAGATGAGCATCTATGTTTCTTTCTTACATGCGCCTGATTGATTGAACAGTGCTCGTCTTATTTAAAAAAAGAGGACAGAAATTTACAAGTTGTTTACACTGTTTCAACGCTTTCTTCTCATACTGTACATCCAGAGCTTCCTCACACATCAATAAACTAAATTGCCAGAAAACAGCATGGAGAAAAGCATCTGATTTAATCTTAAATTATCAAGAACATAGAACTATGGATTATATTCTACTTTCACAATTTCTTGTTGCTATGCTAGGTAAACCGTTGGGATGACAGCAAGACAAGACTATAAATGAAAGATGGATGCATAAGAGCTAGCATAAAAGCTAATAAAGGCATAACAATAAAAAGACATACATGTAGAGGCATACGTGTACATCATTATGTCACTGTAAATGCAATATACACTGTAGTCTTGCAAAATTCAACGTTCATTTCGTTTTGTAAGCAAGTACATAAAGCTTGTTAATTTCAATATCGAAACCAACTTACTTTAAATTGCATTCAGCGAAGATACAATGATAGAAAGGCCTATGGAAACACTGGAAGGAAAACATTTGATATGCACTGTACTGTACATGTGAATGTGCACCCAAATCAAATACACACAATGTACTTGAATGAATTGCAAAAACAAAATAGAATTTGTTAGGCCAATTCTTGCTTCCCAAGGCAAAATTCACAAACCACAACTCGTTATTATTTTCATTATCATTGGCACGGACACAAGAACAATTTATGTGTTGATTTTGTCCGTACACTGTACATATTTGAGATAGGATATTAGACCGGGATGCAAAGCCCAAAAAGTCGATTTCTTGTGACCACCGTTAGGCAACTACCTTATATTCTCAGATATTATGTATAAATATTATAAATGTCTTGTCTCAAACTCGACAAGCGTGAAAATGGAACATTTTTTAGTAATTTGAAAAAAACCGAGAAAAATATTTATTTTTTCAGCATGATCGTAAGCCAACCAGCTTGCGCGTTTCACCCGATTTGGAAGGGTGAATCGTCTCTCGACCAATCGCATCACTCGTTGCAAATCACCTTCACTGTACAAGATGGACGCGTACATGTCTTCATCATTGCGTCGGAAGCTGATGATTCTGAGGGGGAAACTTCTTTTTACTGTTTCATGCACGCAATCGAAACCCATGAACGAGTTATTCCCTTTTCAGAGAAAAACTTCAATCAGTTTTTAGAGTGTTCCACCCTATGAAAAGAGTTGAAGAATCGTCCAGAAAGTGTCATCGCAACCAAAGCAGACGATGCAATGAGTGACGATGTATGCACAACAACAAGGTGGGCTATGTAGCTGTATGTAGGTCTATGCACTATAGCACTTGCATGGCCTTTGTTTGGCAAATAGTGGCATGATACCATGTTTAGACAATAAATCGAATCATGTTCGTACCAATACGATATGATGTGTAGATGTGATATTTATTGTGTTTTAGTATTACTGCAATTTAGGTGTCAAAAATTGTACCTGAATTGCATTAACCTACAGTCCAGAGCAGAGCTAGATCTAGAGTAGGCTAGAGTACGGAGTAGGGCTATAATTCATTCACAGTAATGTAAATTTGTTCTGGTTTGAACTCGTTTAACGTCTGACATAATTAAGGTATCTCTGACCCCGAAATAACATTGAAGTCAGTCAGGTCACTAGCTGTAGAGCATCTACCAATACCATCCAAGTTTGTTTACAAAACGGGCAAATGATCGCAAAGTCATTACAATTTTGCAAGCGAAATAGACAGACAATATATGGATTCTTAATCTCACTCCACCACAATTCGAGCTGTATGAAAACTTATATCATATTCATGTATAAACATCACTTGCGATGTACATTGTAGTGCACAAATAGTATGTCACTTTTCCAATTTGCCAATAGCTTGTGGAGGTTAAGGAGAATTCTTATAATTCGAGCTGTATTAACAGAACTTGTTTAATTTCAAGTATCATTACCATATATTAATCTTTTTAAGTATTCAAACCAATCGCGATGTACTGCAAGAATAGTACGGTATGTGACTTGGTAGAGAAATCTTCTATTTCGATGTTGTAAATTAACAGAAAACCAATCCACTTGTTTTTTTCTTCTTCTTCAAGATAATCTGCCATTCTGCCTCCTTCAATACTGAAGATTCTTGCTGATGCCATATACTTGGCCTGATTGGGGTATGCGGGTGGACCACTACACCGGGGTTTCCTCCTACTCTTATACGAATAGTGCAATGGGTTCTTAACGTGCAAGGGTGTGACTTTCCTGTACACGGGGCCTCCATTTAAAGTCCTATCCGAGGGATGGATTGTTTTCCACTTAACATAGCCTGTGTCTATGAAACAAGGGGAGGGGCACGTTAACACACAACGCAGGCTTCAGTCATCCGCCTGGGTGGGATTCGAACCAGAGATCTTTGGTTTGACAGGCAGACGCTTTACCGACTGAGCCATCCATCTCGCTTCCTATAATTCATGTATCACAATCACTTGTGATGCACTGCAAGAATAGTATGTCACTTGGTAGATAATTCTTATATTTTGAGTTGTATTAACATATATCTACATGTATGTTTCAAAATCCCTTGCGATGAAGGCAGTAAGAATAGTTTGTCATTTTTCCAATGACTCGTAAAAGTGGTAAATTCTTATAGGTTTTTTTAAAAAGCTGTATTAACAGAACACCAATTCACTTGTTTTATATTCATGTATCAAAATCACTTGTATAAGTGTATAAATCAATGAAGAGGTGATGTTCTATTTTTATTTGAGCATGTTTATCATGGTCAATATATCATTATTTGAATATTCATTGCTTTAATCACACTTCTATCTAAGTTCTTGCACAAATCTTCCTATTATTTGCCTATATTTACAAGTAGCTTGGTATTAAAACGTGAGCGAAAGAAATTTTCAACTAGATATTTTGTTTTGCAAGAAATACCAGTTTGTCTTAATATTGTGACGATTTTGACACGGTTTCATATTAATTTATATTGGAATTTATCTGTGTCCTTAGAAAAATTATATAATGCTGAAGATTTTTGTACGTACATGTATTGCATATTTTATATTTATGTTTTGTTTACCGGTATATGTATGTTGATAGTTATTCAAAGCTAATGTATGTACATATATGTGGTTGACATTGATACACATGATTAGTATGTGCACGCATAACTTTATTGTTACACTGCATACTCAAGAAGAGAAAGGTTAATGACATAGTATCTCATGAAATGCTGTTAATGAAGAAAAGCTGAAAACGTAAAATAATAATTACATGCATTTATTATGTGTCAAATGTGCAAGTTATGATAATGTTCAGTACTGTTATCAATATTATACAAATTGAATATGATGATGCTTTTGTCCTTGTGTGGATACTTTTTGTCATTCAGTCAAAATTATTTACGGTCTGCGATGTTGCAGGGGGGGGTTGAATTAGGCAAGAAAGGAAGATTGAGATAGAGAGATAGAGATTAAAGAAACAAAGAGGGAGATAGAGAGAGAGAGAGAGAGAGAGAGCAAAAGACAGAGAGAATGTATAGAGAGAAAAAATCAGAGAGAGAGCGTCAAGGAGGGGGGGGGGGGGGGAGGGGGTGACATGAGAGGAAAATGTGGGTGAAGGATACTTTGGAAAAGAAGATCAGAGAGTCAAGGAAAAGAAAATGTGATGAGCATATACATGTATCAACACAAAGCAATGGTGATAGTTTAAAATAATATAATCATCCTAATATTAATAAAAATTACTTCACTAATTATAATTAAATCAAGATCTATATAATTTATCATAAATATCACTTTCATGTTCATATCAATATATCATGTTTATTATTAGTATCATTGTTATCATGCTTATTATAGTTATTATTTATGTTATTATTAAATTAGATCAGTATCATAATCATGATTGTTGGTCTAATTATATTCATTAAGTAAAAAAAAAAAAAAAAATTGCAGCAACCCCCCTCCCCCCCCCCCCCCCAAAAAAAAAAAAAATCCCTCCCATAGGATGTAAAGCTAAGCTAAGTTCACACTTTATTCTTTAATCATGTGAATAACAAATTTCAACATCCTGCACATCACAATATTCACCTCGAAAAAAAAAGGAACAGTAGATATCCACACCACAGAACTGTAAAATACGTATTTAAGAGTTCTGTGATCCACACGCATTGGGCTTATTTTCTCTATTTGGACTCAAGAGGGCGACAAACAAAACTATGATTAATCTAAAGTATGATTACTAATTAATGTGCAACTTTCACGCTTGACGAGTTTGTGTGGTTATTGTTCTTATTTTTTTCCATCATTGTGCAAAAATTCAGGTAGTTGCCGCTCGGTGGTCACAAGAACCACAAACTAGAGCACTTTTTGATGTATGCATCCCAGTCTATATGAAATGGATCTCTGCTTCCTGTCTCTTTTAAATAACTTTTCCAACCAAAACCAAAAGTTATAATTACATGTAAATCATAGATTTGTACAACATTCAAGTTTCCAGTAATATGAGAGACCACTCAGACCAGGCATACATTATAGGTCCCAAGTTTTTTTAAAATATTATAATACACCCTGTACAGTATGTAAATATTGAATAGAAGAAACAACAACAGTTGATACTGCGATTGTAACTGTTGATTTTGTACCGAAAGCTTTCCTATTTTTAAGAGAGCAAGGCAAAGGTCATCCTTTAGGAAACCCAACATCTGTACCAAATATATTGATAGATAATGAAACACAGACAGTGAAAGCATTTAAAGAAAAACAGTTGACTCACTAATACTATACTATACATGTTGATGATGTACTATTTGCTTTTCTATTTCTGAGTGACCAGGAAAAAGTCACGATTAAAAAAAAAGCAATAAAACATCCAACCTATCAAATACATTGATCGATAGACATTGAAACCAAGATATTGAAGCAGCATTAAAAAAACAAGACTGTTCAGTGTTGATGTTGTACCAAATGCTTTCCCATTTTTGAGAGACCAGGCAAACTTCATCGTTTTAACCCAACGTCCATCCTTATCGGAGGAAGTGGCAGTCCCAGCATGCTCTATGGTCGCGCCACAATGGGATTACACATGGCCTGCACTTGACCTAGTTACGGCGCAAGAATTAGAGCAAGCAAGGACGACCAGCGACGAAACCAGTAATCTCTGCTGACGATAATCTATAGCAGCGAGGGGAAATGGGGGCACCGCTACAATTCGAAGCGAGGCCTGGCTTTTATTTAGGTCGGATTTTAAAAAAGAGTGATGAAAACTGGCCCAAGCGATGGAGGTGATTAATTGTCTGGATAAATATGGATATCATGTTGAATAGGCTACAGTATTGATTGGTCAAATACACCTCTTCTCGAGCCGTTGTCAGGGAGACGATATAGCCTGTCGTGTCGTAGTCGAGTGGTGTGTACACTTGACTTGAAATGCAAAGGTTGTGGGTTCAATCCTGAACAAGGCACTGATAAATGAAAATGCATGTATAATGGCCAATTTTGAAAATAAATGTTCTTGGAAAAATGAATATAATTTGACTACTAGAACAAGGGGTACAGGTGTACAGTGTGTGTATATGCTGAAACCTAGAAAGTATTTTTCCGAAACAATGTAAATAACATGGAATGAATGGCATGGAATGATATCAGTATTTATTCATTTACCCACAACTTTCAAATCTGCCACCTGTATGGAAATTATGTGCATTTGTCCGGGAAGTAACTTAAAATAGACCAACTTTTTGTACAATATATAAAGATATCCTAGAATATCTGATGCAGGCAGAGGAAATAAAAATAAACTGTGTGACATCATTTCTACTTGACATTTAACTAATCAAGTGGACTTTCCCTTAAAGGATTACAAATGCATTACTGGTAGACGTCTTCCTGCATGTACAAATGTACATATACGCCTACACATGTCACAAGTACTGCTAAAAAACCACGAATGATTTTCTCGTTTCGTATACGATGTGTGTTATTCATCTCTTCATAGTCTCAAGATCACGTATTCTGGCAAGAGGGGGAATTAAATCTTTCCCCCTGGAATATCTTATTACATCTCCATCGTTCACAGAAACTTTTTTCGATCATAAATATCAAAGTATGGAACACAATTGAGGGTTGCTAATACAGGCTTAAATATGTAGTGATGCCAATCTGTGTTCATTCACTACTGAAAATTTCATAAATTCACATTATCATTCAAATCTCAATACCCCAGTTACCTGTTTCTCTCACCTTAAATAAAAATGAAATTATTACAACTACAGTAATTTGATATAAAAATTGATTTTATTTGTTTCCAATGTACAGTGTACAGCATATTAACGCCAACATAGATTTTACATGTGTACATTGTCACAAGAACATTCCCAGCATTTTTGTAATTCCTTAATTCTTCCTTAATTTCACAATTTTTTTCTTCTCTCATTTTTGTGTACCACATGTAATACCAGCTACATGTAATTATCCCTGCATACAGTTGTACGTGCACTAAGTCGGACTTCCCTGTGTGATATCGTGGTGTCAATAACGTGTCATATTTTCTTTATCACCACTTCATTACAAAGTCAAGATTACATTTAAGGGAAATGAATCTTCCCCCACAGATATCTCATTACATCTTCATCACGAAATATAGACCTTGAAGAATGAACTACCTGCAGTTATCCTGGTATACGTGCGAAAAGTATCATGTCAGTGTTGGCTTGGTTACTAATTGAAAGTACAGATACCTGTCATAATTTGCTTGATGCTTAATATTATATTCTGCTTTATTTTAATAGCGCTTTTATATAGCGCTGTTAATGTTATATAGCGCTTAATACATTGATGTCTCTATTAAAGCGCTTTACAGATATATTACCCCAGCCATCGGATTCAGGCTTGCCCGCACACAATGTACGCACATTCTCCACTCCTTGGGGAGCATTCCAGCCAGATGTCATTTGCTGAGAAAACTATCATCACTTTCGCATCCTACTAGCTAGTACCGGGTACCCATTTAACACCTGGGTGGAGAGTGGCAAATGTATAGATTAACATCTTGCCAAAAGACGTTTGTGCTGGGCTGGAATTTGAACCCCATACCTTGTGGTCTACAAGTTGGGTGACGTATCCACTTGTCCAAGACACCCCAATGTATGCACATTCTCCACTCCTTGGGGAGCATTCCAGCCAGGCGTCATTTAACAGACGATCACAATGCTGAGCAAACTTCATTGAAGTTCGCATCCAACCATGTACCCAATTAACACCTGGGTGGAGAATGGCAAATGTACATGTCGATGAACGTCTTGCCAAAGGACGTTAGTGCTTGGCTGGGATTTGAACCCTGTACCTTGTGGTCTGCAGTTGGGCAACTTATCCACTAGACCACAACACCTCTACAATTCGTCGGCCGGCTGGCAGAAGGGCGTCAGCGCGCGAGCGACTCCAAAACTACTTTTCGAATTATTCGCTTTTAAAGATTTGTTTTATATTTAAACTGCTCTCTGTCCCGAAAATTGATTTGATTTAAAACTTAAAAGACTATTAAATAGAAATGTTAGGACACGCCATAATTTTTTTTTGGAAATAAGTCAGTTTTATAAAAGTTTGAGGCGATTTAGTGCTAACGCCCTTCTGCTTAACGCTTCATTTTTTACCTGAAGTTCGAGCTAACGCCCTTCTGCTTTACTAGTACAGGTACATAATGTACATGTATATAGTATCTAAGGAGAGCCAGAAGGGCATTAACTTCTACTCCTATGCTTTTACACATGCTTAATGCCCTTCTCGCTATCAACAGTGGGCTGACTAAGTTTGGCATCGGGCCCATAATTAATTGATCATTTGATCAGGTAGTGAGATACTTTTTCTCTTATATTTGTCAAATATATTGGGTTAGGAGCAGGGTTGCTATTGAGATAAGGTGAAGTTCAGGGTTACATTTCAGTGTAAAGGTTTACATTGTAGGTATGTATGTACATGTACAGGTGCTAGTATTACTGTTGGTTTAGTGTTAAGGTTATGAGATTGGCCATTTAAAGCCCCTCTAAAGTTGTTGGGAGCCCCTAAATTCGTCAAAAATTTGATGGTAAAATTTCAATTAAATCGTATCATAATGTGAAAGAGGATGTCATTTAAGACACATGTCTGTATCGATTTCCCCAAAAATATGTGTTTGAAGACAAATATTACTAAAAGAATGCATAATTTGAGTTTCCTTTTGTACGCAGAAAACCTAATTTTTGTATTCTTTCATCAATATTCGACTTCAAATGCATTTGTTTCTGAAATCCTTTTCAAGTTCAAGTTCAAGTTTATTTTCCACATGTTCATAAAAAACAACAAGTATACATACATGTTCAGATAATATGTCTTAAATAACATAACCTTTTCACATTGTAAAACTATTTAAGCGAAATTTTGCCAGCAGATTATTGGGGCTCCCAACACTTTAGAGGGGCACACGTGTCAATAAAATTAATAAATATTTTCATTTCTTTTTATATTACAAGCTACACGTAAGTAGGAATATATTTACAATCTTAACTTGCTCTCCATTGCTTGGACTGCTATTAAAACATTTACAATTAGTTTCAAAGGCTGAATTGTGCCTTTAATTTGAAGTCAAGGAAGGGTCAAATCTTGAAAATGAGTATTCCTACTATTTAAATAATGTCAACAGTATTGTACGTTTGCTAGACGTGCATTCGTTCGCCCGTACTCCCAGGCAGACGAAAAAAATGTACGCTGAAAAATCTGATGACATTTCACTTACTTTTCTTTTTCTATGGACTAACTCTCCCCCTCCCTCTTCCTCTCTCTCTCTCTCTCTCTCTCTCTCTCTTTATCCCTCTCTCATTTTCTCTCGGCAGCTGCGGCAAAGATACAGAGTAAACTCGGGCCAGAAAGTGTACACAGCATCGAGTTTACTTTTTCGCCTGAAAGTATTGACACATATAATTTATGAGCTGCCCTTGGCCTGAACCCCTTACTATTTCCTTTCAACTGCCGTGCAAACTTGTACTAGGTACTGAATTCAGGTAAATTCTATTTGGTCCTCATGTTTCCCCCTTCCCTCATTACTATTTTATTTCATTTTTCTCTTTGTTTGCATGTACAGTGTCCAATGTATGTGATTTGTTCGTGTAAGTGAAAAACGAGATGCAAGCACTTTAAATGTAGCTTATTTCCTCACATAAAACAAAATTTGAAATACATTTTATACAGAATATTACTTGTCTGTTTGGAGCCAAAAGGGTGTTAATTCATTTACTTTAACGCAGAATTAATGCCGCTTTGCCTTTCAACAGATTACATGTAGCTGTGCTGTTTTCTTTCAATTTCAAACCATGGAAACACAGAATTCTGGCAAAAATGCAGTGTCCCCGCAGACAACTGCATGAATATTTCACTTCTGCTTAAAACCGTGGCGGGTACAGTAGGAATGAATCTTGAGAATACTAGACATACCTACATGTGTACATGTTGTAGATAACAAGTGTATTCTCAGATAACATCATAGAAAGCGAAACAAATGTATTATGCTAATAGAGACTTTGGTGGAAAGCGAGTTATAAGCACAGTTTTATTATAATTATAATTATTATTGTTATTATTATAGTAGGTGAATAAAATTCACAAGTCAAAACAAAAAAAATCTGAGATGCATGGCCCTTTGTGTTATCAGTGTCTGTGATATGGTTTAATATTGAAGTCCTAAAAGATTTGTGCTTCAAAATTATCATGAAGTGCCTCAAAAAAGTAAAAAATCTTTAAGTGACCGGTTTTACCATACTCATTTCCCCAAATAGACTGTAGTAACTTAATTTTCGTTTTCTTAACGGTTTTTTTAACACTACAGTAGTGTTTTTTTTTTAAGTTAGGAAAAAGAAAAATGATTTTTTGATTTCCAATCATAAATATCTTGGTACCGGTAATCAGACAGGCGATCGGCTTGTAAAAGTCATGAGATTCCTGACTGACCTAAAGGTTTATAATTATGATTGCAGCATGAGCTAAATCTAGGATTTTGTTTCAGAATCTGAGGCAATGTTACAAATGTACAGAGTCACTTTAATACAAAAATTGAAATTTCTCAAATTGGGTTAACGTAAAGTGTACCTACCTTGGAAGTAGCTCTTGTTTCTCAGATAGCTCACACTGAGCCTGAGGATAGAGAGCTTGTCGAGCTTGGTGACGGTGTCAGAGTCAAACGGCAACAGGCTAGCCAACCGATCAAGCTCTGTGTTGAGACGGTCACGGTGCCGCTTACTGGGGTTGGTCCGCACCGTTCCGTTGGCTGGGATCGTATTCCTGCGGGACAGGTTTAATTAAGAAGGATAATAACGATATGAATACTAGTAAAAGTAAAAATAGAAATGATAGTAATATAGTGACAATGATAACAATAGTAGAAATAATGATAGTAATGACAATAGTAAATTAATCATAATAATAATAAAAATAAGAATAATAATATATTCATGATTATATTAATAATGATAGAAATACATGTGCATGTGTAGTAATATTAATATAATATCAATTTTTATTGAAAATATTAGTAAAGTACTAAAAATAATAACCATTTTTTTAAATGATAATAGAAATAACAATAATAATAACAATAATAATTATTAGGGTATTTATGATAGTATAAATATTAGTATTGATATAATTTTAATTTTATAAGTTTACCAAATGTATGTGGACATGTACATGTATGTACTGTACTGTATTCATACCTACATTGTATATAATTATGGAGATTTATTTTCTAATTCTAATATCTTCCACTTTGTGATTTTATAACCCTTATCTGATCCATCAAAACTCAACTTAGTGCCAATTTATAATAACAAGATGAGAGCAAAAGTTTTGTAGTATAATACACATGTAGCTCTATGCAAAAAAAAGAGCAGCTATAGAACAGAAGGGTGTTTTATGAATACATTTATGATCAGGTCGAGCACACAACCAGAGAGACGGATAATCAGCCCCTGCTGCTTTGTCTCCAATTTCTCAGAATGTTTTTACACAGAGAAGTACAAACTGTGTATTGAACCATGAAACCATATGATATTCAGATCAACAAAAGAAGAATTCATGTGCTCTGTTTTTAACACTTGAAAGTAATTGAATAACCACAAAGGTTTAAGTGTACGGTATGTTATATAATGTTTTGTCTCGTCAAAATCATTAGAAGTGCAACCTATGAAAGGTGTATCATATATGGAAAATAAGTCTTTTCTATCTGTATCATGCTGGTCTTGAGAGCATTTAGGTTTTGTGGAGTACTTTTTTATTTCTAATATTGTATTATTTCATACATACTGTAAGATTTTTTTATTTTTTTATTGTTGGTGATAATGGTCAAAATTAACCGAGTGCCATAAAAACACTAATCAACAACAATATAAAAAATTCAGTGTAATTTGGCACTTGGTTTGTAATCCTCTTAAATACTCCAAAAATGAAGTTTTAGCTGGAGGTGGTGGAGGATGGACGATTAGTTAGAAGTGGAAAGTTCTAAAAGGACAGCAGATTTGAAAGAGAGAGGTTGATGGTAGACTGTTGAAGGCTGTTCCATTTTTCGTTGGTCCTTGAAAAGGACATATACTGAAGCAAAGTGAAGAAGATACCGGTATACAGTTCAAGTGTACTATTTCATTGTTGAAATATAGAAATTATCATCATTTACTTCTATATGTAATTAATAAACAAAACAAATGTGTAAATATTATGTACATCATGTTTAGAGACAATGAATAATACAAGCGACTAACTACATGTACACAATATATATGTTATCAATTGTTTGTTGAGACTTTGCCTATTGTACATGTACATTGCATTTAGGCTGGACATTTCATAAGGAGAAATTCTTAATTCATTATAAACATTTGAGACAATGTTTATTCTTCTTAATGTACAAATCTACCTGATAAAATTAAGCATGTACATGTGTAGTTGATTATTCTATCCCTTTGAAAGGAGGTCTTAATGTCTTTATTTATTATATTGTTGATTACACATCACTAATTACATACAATAATATTATCATTATTATTGTCACTATTCTTAATGTTATTACTAGTATTATCATTAATTATTATTGATAATTGATCATTGATAACTAATATTATTATCATTATTATCATCTTTGTTGTGATTATCATTACTACTACAAATGTATATGTCTAGGCCTACTATTATTAATTTCTATGATAATAATAATAATTATTATTATAATTATATTATCATCAATATTATTATCATCATTGTTATTAATAGTATAATAATGTATATTAATACATATAATAATATCATCATTATTTTTTCTCAATGTTATTATCATTACTACATTACTATTATATTCATTATCATTATCATTATGGATAACTTAATATTATTATCATTATTATTATCTTTATTGTGATTATCATTAATACTTCTACATAGATACTAATAATAATTATTATTGTTATTATTATTATTATAATTTTATTATTATCAATATTATTATTATTGATATTGAAATCATTATCATTATTACATGTGTTATTATTATAAAAATAATTATTATTATAACTTAGACAATAATTACATGTACAAACACGTAGACCTATAATAATATATCATCATTATTCTCAATATTTTTATTACTGTTGTTATTATTAATATTATAGAATTTTCACTATAAATATTATCATTATCATTATCATAGTGGATATCATTATCATTATTGATAAATTGATATTATTATCATTATTATTATCTTTATTGTGATACTTATTACTACTGCTTTGTGGATATAATAATCAGTATAATTATTATGATAATAATACTACTAATAATGACTATATTAAATAACAATACTAATAATGATAATAATAACAATACTAATAATGATAATAATAACAACAATAATAATACTGATAATAATACAATTTATAATATAAGTCTACTCTAGGCCTATAATAATCATAATCAATCAATCAAATCAATCAATTAACAATCATAATAATGATGTAGATCTAGTCTGCCATTATTCAAAATTTCAGTCAAACTCAATGGATCATGTGAAATCTCAGTTTTGTAAGATAGTGATTTCACACTGATGTACATGTACAGTGTACAGTAAATCGTGATCATGACAGGCATACCAAGTCTTCACACTCACAGACATTACAATATCCCCCCTCGTGTCTTGGTGACTCCACGGGGCTCCGAGCAAGCCTCTCGCCTCCTGCGCTGGCGTGGCTAAACTTCGATTTTCGTACTACCGCCCCAAAATAAATGTGCTAAATTATCACGAAAAAACACTTCTTACCGTTTGGCAGGACGACGACGCCTTTTGCCAGCATAAAGTTTAGATCCTATGGAATCCATGTCGCGGCTGAGCTAAATGTTACGTTCCTTCGAAATCCACAATTTTACCGATTTCACATGGTCATGTCGATGAATCAAGTTCAAGTTCAAGTTATCGGATACTCTTCCTCATTCAATTCACGTCTGTGGCTGTGCTTGCGTAAATTTTCCGATTGAGGCACATGCAGAGGTTAATTCAGTGTCGGTGCACCAAAATGGTAATAATCCTGATAGTTTTGATGGTCACATACACACTGACAAAAATGTTTAGTTCGCACGGATTTTGGAGTACAAATCTGCATGCAATGCATGTAAGTGCTAGAAATTGCGATTCCAAACTGAACCCCAATGCCCAAGACCAAGTTGCGAAAAATACGTCGCGGGCGCGCACGGGGCCAAGGGCGATATGGAATGAAGAGTTAGGAAGTGTATTCAGAATGATGGTGTGGTGTATATGTACGTGTATTTTTGTATATTGTTTACAATTGCACTGTGAACAGTCGTAGCAGTAGATGGCAGTATTGAAATTGATGCTCACAACACATTATACTTTTACTTTTTGTTTATATAAGAAAATCTTTATTCAGATTGCTTAATTTATATTGAACTAATTAATTTGCATTAGAAGATATGTTAAGACTGTAAAAATTGTTCCTTTTTATAATTTTGTATCCGAAAGTCACCTTTTCCTTGATATATTGAAAAATCTATTTTTTTCTCCCAAATCGCAGAATTTTTTCCTAAGATTATCTTTTAATAATAATAATAATAATAACAATATTTATAAAGCGCAACATATCCATCTCTAAAAATGCTCAAGGCGCATACAAATAATTTAAATTAATATTCAACATACTTAAGATTAAAGAAATATTAAATGTTAACTTGCATTAGATCATACAAGTTCATGGTGCCAAGGTATATACAATGTGACACAGTGTTATTGTTTGTTTTGCATGCATTGTATAAAAAGAACATTGAAATTTAACAATTTTGACTATCTATCACTATTTAAGGGGCAAGATTTCACCAGGAGACGGGCTGACATATTTTGCTCGAAATTTTCAATTAGTATGATCATTTGGCGAGCGGTATCTGAATCTCAAAGGAAAATCACATTTCTAAAAAAGTTCTTTTTCTGCCCTCAATCAAGTCTTTCGTCTTTTTTGTACATGGCTGATCGTCAGCGAAACGGAGTTTGTCTGTTGTCCACTCTGTTTATCGCTACGGTAGGCAACAGCCAGTGAAAACGAATTTGTTTAATCAAAGTATGGAAATGCAAGCATTTACTTTAAACAAAGACATCTTGGTTATTCCTGGCTCATTTTTCCTGATTGAGGTGTCATTATGAAAGGGCAGAAAATGAACTTTCTCCAAATGTGATTTTCAGATACGGCTCGTCAAATGATTTTTTTGGTACCATCTCTTCAAATTGTTTTTAATCAGTTATGCGAGAAATATTCATCATACGAGTTGCATCAAATGAAAGAAGAGGATCTAAGCTTTACAAATATGTGTCATTTATTAATTGTAATTGTGATTAAGTTATGATAAAACATCGATAATTCTCGGTTTCTTTTTTTTCTGTGACGCACTGTGTAATAGAGAATGCCTTCTTAATTGGCTAGTGCCGTGTGCGGGTTTTGATCTACATGTATGTGGTGTTTTGTCTCAGATCTTTGTACAAAAATTCAAATAAGAATAACCTACATGTTGTAAAGTATAGGATTTCCCGGCCAAATTCGCGAGTTTGTCATTCGAATTCATTTACTTTGCATTTAAGTAAGCGCAGATCGGCTTTGCCATGCCAATTATTATTCAATTTTCCAGTTTTTGTATTTAATTTAGGATTTTGGTCGAAGGGTTTCATAGATCTGTCATTCAATTTAGAAACTGCTGAACTAGCATTCAAATTAATATTCACTTGTCGAAGCGTAATTTTTATCATTCAAATTAACACCTGTCATTCGTATTCGTTAGGAATGTTAGGGGGAAGAATTGCAACAAACTTTTACAGTTCTTAAATAATGCAGTTAAAATGCATGATTTGCCATGACAATGCAGATGGGTGTAGTCAGATGTAAAGTAAAGAAGGGGCGAAATCAAGGGATATGGCATTTCTGCACGGACATGATCATATACCCGGGAAAGGTGGGGGTACCCTCAATCGCCCCTTTTTACTACAGACTCGGAATTTTACAAAAGTAATTTACATCGTCTCTTATACCCAGCACACGTACCCCTCTGTTTTTCTTAAAGAGTTTCATAGTTAACTTGCCCGCCAGCAGATCGATGGCTAAAGACATGGCTAAATAATGAATCATGTTCAAATTGTTGACTCTAGTCCCCAGTCACAATATTGTACCCTTCTTCCATAATGAAATTATGATGAAATTATGATCAATTTATGATGAAACATACGACAAACAACTTCCTTACATGAACATTTACA
The DNA here is from genome assembly GCA_035222895.1 of Strongylocentrotus droebachiensis. Taxonomy (NCBI): domain Eukaryota; kingdom Metazoa; phylum Echinodermata; class Echinoidea; order Camarodonta; family Strongylocentrotidae; genus Strongylocentrotus; species Strongylocentrotus droebachiensis. The sequence goes on along the minus strand of JAVYIG010000311.1, from coordinate 640,141 downwards.
AATATAATGAGACCATCAGGTCCGTATGCCAGTCGTTTTCTTCTTATTAACAATCAAACTTAAATGCTGATGAATATCAGATAAATCTAATAAGTATAAGTGTATAAATGCAAGAAAATGAAATATGATGAAATACACATGAAAAAACAATCTTGAAAGAAAAAGAATGAGCTATAAAAAGTGTGTAATAAACGACTGGAGAAATGTATATTGACCATCAATTTAAGTGCACAAAGTGCTAATTTGAATGCTACAAAATTAGAATGCTAGCAGTACACCGTCGCGTTGTCAGAAAATCGTGTTGCGCCAAATTGAATGACCAAATAGCGAAAGAAGCACATTGTTCATTAATTTGAATGAAACATACGTAGATTCTAACAAAAATTCCATAGATTTGAAAACTAGAAAAGGCAATATAAACCCGAGATATACCTGACTGCACTAAAACCGTCGAATTTGAACGCAAGACAAATTAATTTGAATGACAAACTCGCGAATTTGGCCGGGAAATCCTATATTATAGGCGTGGTTAGTATAGAAGCACTGGTTCTCTCTCAATATATCAAAGGGCCACTCATCCGAATTATCAACAGAATTACCCAACAACAACAAAACGACCCCGACGCCCCCGCCCCACCCCTCCCCCTAAAATCGAGGCCCCTGTCCTAGTTACCGATGGGTTAGGCCTATCCTGTTCAAGTTGACTTAAATTTTGATCTGTTATTCTCGTGTATTGTTGTACGGTTGGAAGCTGGACGAATAAAAACCAATCAATCAATATCTGCATGTACAATTTTATACCCGACACTGTCAGGTCTAACCAGGAAGGTGATCACCTCCCTGGTCTAAGTTATCACTCTGTTTCTTCATGATTCATGGTGTTATTATCTACAACCTGATATCTTCTTGCCTAAATTCCACAACACAGTAAGTCGTTTATTCATCATGCAGGCCCCTGTGTTAAATGTGGCGAAATATAAGTGATGACATTGCTCGAGGACATACGAACTTGACCTTGGGAATTTAGTCTCCCCTGCCGGGGGGCTCCTCTTTATTCAAAGCGTTGCAGTATATAAGACAAGTATTTCTATCCTGAAAATTTGATTAGTGGTCTGTTTCAAGGGCATTGGTTGCACATTATTGGGGTGCTGAGAGACAGCTGTTTGGTGTGTATGTTCTGAAGCGCCCTATAGTGTAGAGAGAGGAAGAGAGAGAGAGGGAGAGAGAGAGGGGGGAGTGAAAAGACGGGAGGGGAAAAAGAACAAAATGATATTAAAACGACAGACGGTAGAGAAAGAGAGAGAGAAAAAAAAGACTCGAGAAGTAGAGAGAGACAGGCAAAGAGACACATGGTGAGAAGTAGAAAGACAGACAGACAGAAAAACATGTAGACATGGAGACCAGGCACGTAGCCAGAGTTTGATATTTGGGGGGGGGGCACATACATGTAATCGATCGAGGTCAAAAAAGGGGTCTACAAAATTTCAACTGATCCTGGAAATTTTAGGGGGGCACGTGCCCCCCCCCCCCCCCCCGTGGCTACGTGCCTGATGGAGACAAATTGACAAACGGACAGACAGATGCAGTGACAGATAGTGTGACATACATACGAATTAATTGATATATTTCTGGCTCTTGATGATCCGCAAATCTCACGCGTGGTATTAACTCTTATACAGAATAGGCCTATCAAAGTTCGTCTATAAAGCGTACATATTTGTTTATTATATTTCAATACGGTGATCAGAAAATAGGTAGTAGAGATAAAAAGAGATTGATTGATTGATTGATTGGTTTTTATTCTCCAAGCTTCCAACAGACAACAATATACAGGAATAACAGAACAAAATTAAGTTAGCTTGAAGTCACGAAAGCTCGAGAGCTTATTTTCAGTGGGGTCCCCGTCAGGCATGTACACGATTAATAAGTTAAAATAGTAATATTTACAGACAGATAAGAAAAAGCCTAATAAAGATAATAATGATTATAATAGTAATAGATGGGAAAATGAAAGAAAACTTAAGGATTAACAAACAACAATTTGTTAAAGTAATTAAATGTCGAGTATATTTGATAAAAGCCGGTAGTTTGGTTTGCGTTTGTAAATGACTGGAATCCGATACGGCGCCAGAGTATCAGAGCGGGGTTCACAGGTTACAGATAATTTATCTGACGAGGGGATGGGGCGGGGGGGTATGTTGGGAAAATATTTTGGGTGTTCCCCATGACTGAATACCTTTAGTGACAAACATCATTTTCAAACCAAGATCAATAACACCGAAAGACTGATGGTAGTGTGTGTAACAACAATATCCGTGCCAGACAGGGAGGGCGGAATGTTTTCTCTTGGTGAGGAATTGCCAGAAGAAGGGCATTTTTGGAAAATGGGCCCAATCAAAAGCATGATGGGAGCGATTGAAACATCACAAATTGATCTGTCATATTAAAACATTTGTTATAATCAATTTCAAATGGATTGTCATCTTCATTGACACGAAAGGCATAACATAACAGAGAAAGGGAAAGAAGGAGGGAGGAAAAGAGAGGTTACCTTTGACCTTTCAAACTTTATCTGACACTTATAAACATTTTTATAAAATGATAATAATTCCCTTACTTTAAAATGATGTAGAATGTGACT